>JAYRBW010044472.1:0-11497 GCA_036023295.1 Invenusta paracnida
TGGCTTATATCTAGATAGAATTGTTTGTTACACAACAGTTCACTCAACCAAATCTGTATATAGAAAACCTTCCTTAAAAAGGTTTTATTCTTTTAAATATAAAAAGTTAACAAAAGTAAGTAATCAAACTAGAAAAATGCGCTAAGTTTTATACAACATTTAAGATTCGCCAGCACTAAAAATATGAAACATTTAATTTGAAATGAATATTAAATGAATACTTAAATTATTACTATGTTGTAACAGTGCTGCTACATAGTAATGTTGAATTATTATTTTTTATTTATAATGGTAATCATAATTGAAATATTTAAAATTAATCAGTGTTGTTAATAGAATTAGTTTAAAAGTTTGACTTAAATTTACTTAGTAAAAGAGATACATATCTAAGAATAATGATTTAATAAAAATAATTAAAGGATTATATCAATAAATTTGCTGTACATCTGTACATTTGCTGTAAATTTTTAACCCATATGTTTTATTTGTAAAGTGTATATTGTATTTCAAACGGTTATTTAACAGAAAAATCGCAACACTCACTATAACCCGCTATTCCGTTCTTGACAGTTGCTAAAGACAATATTGCTTGAACTGTTGCATTGAACCAACAAGATGATGAATTTCTGTTGGGTAGTCTAAAATGTAGTTATAAATTAAAAAGTATTAATTCCCATGTTACATAAATAGATTACTTCCTTAAATTATTATAAAGAAAAAAATCAGTAATAGAAGTTCTGTGTAATTTGACATTCCATGCAGAAATATCAAATCAATATTTCAGTTTGATTCCAGTATAGAATTACTACTTGCTTTTACAAGTTATTTTACGTGTACAAGAAGTACATAGGTTACATATTGAAACCTATTTCAAATTTTTGCGATTGGTACTTTTAACATGTTTATTTAAATTCTGTAAAGAACAATTTTGGATTTATAATTGCTATATGTAAATCAAGCTATTTCATTTAATTTAACTTCTACATATTTTTTACAAATATTAATATGGCATAAATATGAATTATAGCACGTTTATTGAAATACTATACCGCATAATTCCTTGTTGGTTCAACGAAAAAGATTCTGGAGTTGGTGGCATGGAATTCTTTTTGAAATGTACATTTCTTCGAGAAACGTTTTTACGACCCCGCGACCACTTATCCCTAGCTAACTCGGGATGTAAAAGTCCTCCTTTTCTCAGACGACGACGTCTTAACGCTGCCGTGCCGCGTCTGAGTGTACGCAATCCGACTCATTCTGGCTCGTATACGAATACGCTGTTTTGTGATGAAGTTGATCAGATTCACACGACCGATATGAACATGTTTTGTCCACCTATAAAATGATAATAATGTGTACATATTGTACAAAAGGATGGCATTAAAAACTTGAGATTTGAATTATTGTATTATTTATTAGCAATATAAAAAAAATTAAATGTAATATAGATCGACATATTATTGTATTTTTTTAGGAAATTGTTCTATACAAATTTTACGTTACTTCCAATTAAATATGAACTTCTTGACCTGAAAACTGATTCATTTAAGTTTATAACACCATAATTACTCTTATTACTTGTACACCATACACATAGGACTATTACGGTTTGCTTATATAGAAGGGCCATCTATTATACATTTTAATAGTAAGGTAAAATATTAGTAATTATTTATACTACCTTATTATCAAAATGTCGACCTTCCTTGGTCTACGATTTTATTCATTTATGTAGCTTAAAATGATAGACATGTTCATTTAAGAATAAATTTATTGTCTTAAATTTCAATATAACATGTATTTCCTTGCAAATATTTTTTATACAAGTATGAATTTGATTCATTTTGAAATGTTATGTAAAACATACTTTTCTTTTATAAGGTATACTTCTTTAGATTTTAGCGTGTGTTACGACAACTTCTGTATGGTGTCAGCTATGTGAGATTAAAATTTTACTTTCCCGCAACGCACCACATTATCCGGAGTTTGATTAATATACGTACTATTGATTTATTTATCATCAATATTTAATATAATGTCATATCGTCGGCAGAGTAATTCAATGTGTATTATATCGCCAGCTGATATTGGGAAACAAATATCAGTGGTTCAACTGATAATTATCACTGATAAATAGCTATTAAAGGCGATTATTTCAACTGATAATTATAGAAACTAATATTTCTAGACTGATAATTATCATACTGATAAGTTTGACGGAACGGACCCCTGGAAACATAAATAAATAATCTTTATTAGACTGACTAACAATGATTGACACAACACGACAGCGATAAAATTTTGCTACAACCAGGTGTATTTTGCCAATTTCGAATCACCGATTTATGGGTTTGTAGGCTGTCTCATAAAAGGCATATGTTAACTTTGTGATAGCGCAAATTAATTTTGCAATGTACTTTTTCTCTGGAATTTGTGATATATTAGGCTAACTGTTCAGTATTTGCTATATGGTAAAATTCCGATGAAATGCAAAATGAGGTTTTGCCTCAAAAAGTTATATATGTTAATTTGTTTCACATGGAATTACCTTCAAAGAACAATCGATACTACAAAACAAAAGACTGCGAGTGGTGTATGGTGATTACTCATTATTCTGTGATATATGATACGAAAATATTTTACTACGCGAGACATGAGATTAATTTTAGATCCCTTACGAGAAATAATACTATATGAGTCATATTTAAATCAAGACAAAAAATTACAAAGCTGTACCGCAAGAAATGTATAGAGCGCATTAGACTATAAATAGCTTTACAATTTGAATTTCAACGTGTAGCGATAATCGTCGCTAAGCTTGCATACTGAATATTAATAATTCTTCATAGGAGATCCCCCGACAGCCCCCAGTGGTTTGTCTTATAAAGGCATATGTTAACTTTGCGATATCGCATAATTATTTCATTTTTAATTATGTTAATAGATGTCATTTAATCCTTTCTGGATTTATATTTTTTATTTAATAAAAATTTATCAAAAATATAATTAGTAAACTTTTGAATTAATAGATTTTTACATGCGAAAAATGTACCAATCTAAGTTTTTTATCCCGGTATTACCAGCCAAGCTTTTGACATAAGATAATCATTATGACACCTGTACATAAGGCGAACCCAAAAAATAATCTAATGCCTATGTTGTTGACATTTAAGTTTATTTGTTATACTAAATGTGTCTGAAATTATCAAATATTAAATGTTTTTATTTGTAAGGTTACACAAATATTTACTTTGGAATACACATTTTTTTATATACAAAATGTCCTTTACAATAATAAGTCTATTTTACTTATAAGAAATATTGAGTTGATATTTTCTTACATGAAAGAACTTTCCACAGCAGCATTGGTTAAATAATTGGGAAGAGGATCTCCCAGCATGAGTGAACTCCAAAGACCATACAGAGGAAGCCAAAGATTTTGGACCTTGACAAGAGCTTCCGGAAAAAAGAGGAAGTTGGTCACATCACCTGAAGACACACTAATACGCGCATGATGTCCAACCCGAGGACACATGCATTTGCAATACAACCCGAGAACTATATGATAAAATATATATTTTACGCAAATTTTTTTCTAATATGTCATAGCTGAAGTTAATAAATCAGGCATGGGAACGGGCCATTTTAAAAATCCCGGAAACTCGGAGCTATCACGAGCGAGCGAAGTGCCATTCGCGCGGAGCGCGAAAATTTTTTTGAGGTTATTTTTTGGCTTTATTTCAGAAAATTCCCATCTGATATAATGGGTAGACACAGTTATTGTAACTAATTACAGAAAAAAACAATAAATAATTTATTATATATATTATTTAACTATTATATACAATATTAAAACCATATAGTACTTTAAAATAGAGACATGAGGTTAAAAATTGGAAGAATATAAAACGTAATTGTACACATAAGTAAATCAGGGCTTAAAGTGTACTAACTGTTAAAAAGAATGTTACAATCTACGGTGTATAAGGTAAATTCTGTAATATAGATAAATGATAAACAATGTATGTGAACACAATTATATGGTATACCAAATGAAAAAGTTTGACCCATAGAGTATAATAATATATAGAACCAACTATAACGTCCAACTCGCAGATCTTTCAGACAAGCAACAAGCAGACACTACAACCACAAAAACACAAAACAGGCAGACATCAGATCACAAAAACATAAACAAATATGTGTAGTGGCAGATTCGATAATATTGTATCAATAAATTAAAATAGAACGATTGATTATGATTGATACATAATTTGACATAGTGAAAATATGACGTGCTGAAATAATATTATAAAACAGTAAATACCTACACAAATAGAGAATTGTGAATAGAATGTATTTTTATTTATTACTTCATCTTTATTATATTGAGCTGAGGTACCTATTATATATATGTGTGTATAATATACCCACATAATATAATGAATAACATATTAGAAAGGTAGCAACCGAATGAAAGAGTTTAACCAGTTCATTAAAACTGTGGAAAAGTTGTAAAGATGTATATGTACACAATTATATTATTAGTATACCGAATGAAAAAGTTTTACCAGTTCATGAAAACTGTGGAAAAGTTGTAAAGATGTAAATGTAAACAATTATATTATTAGTATACCAAATGAAAAAGTTTAACCAGTTCATTAAAACTGTGGAAAAGTTGTAAAGATGTATATGTACACAATTATATAGTTTATCGTGGAACTAATGGGATTTTTTAGGGCGTTTGGCTTTGCTAGTCACACGGTGATGATCTTTCATTGCTCTTTTGACAGCTAACATGGACTGCTCTCTAAACCTTTTCTTTGAGACGATTTGGTTGCTTTTGATAGCCAGTGCTTTCTTTCTTTCTTCTTTTGCAAGACAATCACGCTGGTGTTTTTCTTTGTGTTTCTGAGCAGCCAATCGAAAGTTAGACGACAATTTTGGGTCAACAGTATCATAAGCTATGTCATTTCGCTTGAAGTATTGGCAGGCGGTCATACCAGAAGAAACAAGCCCGTAACGAACGGTTTGTAAAGCCGAAAGTGTTTCGACGTTCATTCGGCTTGAATGCGGATCCAGTATATTTCCCATAATGCTGAAACTAGATTCAACTTTGGGACCGTGAAAACAGGTTAATAAGGCCATACTTGCTTTGCAAAGAAGAGGATATTTCCCTGTTTCGGAAAGCACGAACCACCAGCTGTCAATACTTTGTTTAGAAGAATTGAAAGTAGGAAGATTTTGATCAAGGTTAATGCAACGTACTTCAAGGTCAAAAGCATCTTTCTCGCTGTCTGAAATAACTGTTGGAATAAGTTCACTTATCTGAAGCATGTGTGCTTGTGAAACACTATGTCCAAATGCTCTGGGATCGATTGTTGAGATGCACTTTAGAGCTGCGTTATCAAACGGTAGAGTTTTCTGCAAATAAAGCGCCGTCTCAGAGAATGCAGACTCAACTTTCTCCAAGAATGATTTTCGAAGGGAGGCAGGACACTGTTCAAGCAATGTTTTGGTTTTGTTTCCGACAAACCACTGAGATTGAGGCAAAAAAAGATTATCATCTTGAACGTTTATGCTAGTCATTGGTTTGCTTGTTTGTGGTATACATTCAGTCTTTATGTAACAAGCAAGAAATTTTTGTAAGAGTGACAAAAGCTTATCATGTAGAATGTGAATAATCGGTGAAGAGCTTTGAAATAGCATGACAAAAGACTTCAATAGTGGCAAAATGGCTTCAAAGAGATACAACTCCAGCAGAAATTCTTTGCGTTTGAAAAAAAGTTTTTCGCATATCTTCTTTTTTCGTTCTGCACCATCAACAGTCATGCGCTTCGATGCCAGCTGAAGCTGAATTTCCTTGATGCGATCATTTGACTCTTGAGATAATTTTTTGCGATGAACAATTTCAACTACTCGATTTGAATAAAGAGCTTTGTCAGCTGAACCAAGAAAACTGTAGTAAAAAACTGTATAGGCATCGATGAGACGAAGGGTATCGACAGATACATCATAAACAGACAGCCAACGATGGGGAATATATTGTCCTGGCGTTGTATACTTCAGATCAAGAATTAGACATAATTCCGTTAATAATTCACGAAAATCCGAAGACCATTTGAAATCATTGAAAAACGTAGTAAAAACAGAATGAGCAGAGAATAATTTTGTGAATCGCTTTGCTGCATTATGGGAATGGTGACATGTGTCCCCATCGATATCGAGAAGCTGAGGAGCCAAATTTTGACGTATCCGAGTTTCAACTCCTGTTTTTTTCCTCTCATCACGTTACACGAGTCCATAAGTATTGAAATAAGATTCGACCATGACAACTGGTTTTCTTTGAAGACGGATACCAACAAATCATAAACAGTTTGGCTGTCGCCCTTCACAATACGAGATGATTGGAGATGTTCAGTTGACATTGTATGGGCATCATCCGAAAAATAATTTACTAGCATACATACAACCTTTTCATTGTTGTTAGCGGTGGACTCGTCGATATTAAGAGAAAAAAACGTGCTTCTTAGCTTCAGATACAATGAATCAGAAAATGTTTTTGCCAAACCGTGTGTTGTTTTGTAAGAAGCTGTTGTCCTATCTAGTGAAAGTGAATTCAATGCTTTTTTATCTAAGGAAAGTGTTTTTGCGAGTTCTATCAAAGATGGCACAGATGAAAAAGAAAAGGATTTTTCTGCAGCAAATGCCAATACCAATGCTTCACTTTGAACAATTCTATCTTGCATAGAAACTAAAGGTTTTTGCGAAGTCGCTTTTGCTGGCTGACTTGAAAACATAGGATAGATGGTCTTCTTTGAATTAGGTGCACAAGCTCCTGAAAAAGAAATAAAAAGTATAAATATGAAACAGCTGGGGTGGTATACTCAAAACTAACTTTTGCTATTTTTTGCTAAACTAAAAGTTATTTTAATAATACTTTCAATATGCTATAGTATATTTTCTAAATAATCGCATTGCAATGTTTCTTCTAATATATTAAAAATAATAAATAAACATTTACTAAACAAAATATTAATTTTCAGATGGTCATGAGAAAATTATGCAGATATATATTTGTTTTTCGAAATGAATAATGTAAAAGAAATTCGAGTTATCGCCGTTTAATTTTAAAATTTACACGCTTTTAGCCAATAACACGGTAACAAGGAAGTTTTGAGTATACCATCTTGCTTGACTTGTTCTTGACTAAATCTTAAGCTAAGATTTTTTTTGAGTATACCACCCCAGGGGAACATGCTTTTTTAGGCCTTTAATGACTTATTTCTAATAATTAAATCCAGACAACATTAATGAATTTGCTATGCATTATAATTTAATGGTATTTACAAAATAGCAGTTGAACTTGAAAATATTTCCTACTTATTATTAAAATGTTCACTATAAACAGCCACATAATCATGATAGAAAAAAATAGATAGCTTATAATAAATAAACAGGAAGTAGATTATGTTAAACCTTTTTTATAAGATACCACATTTTAAAACTGGACGGTTAATTATGGTTCAACCTATACATTGTTGCAGGCATTAATTAAAAATAACGGCGAAAAAAATAGTTAACATTATGAAGTTCGGCAACTAACCTGGTAAAAGATAATTTTCCTTTCTAGTCTTTAAATTCCCAGAATGCAGCTTGCTACTGCAATGTCTCCTCAGTGCTTTAAGACCTTCTCCAGCATAATTGATAGCTTTACTGCAGACAATACAAGTAGCGACACCCGGTACATCTTTCTTCACAAAAACATCCCCAACAGTTGTTCCATCTTCCAAGCGTTCATCTACCCATGAAGCCTTCCAAATATTTTTAATTCCTTTATCTACCATTGTTCATACTGGAATCAAAATGAATAATAATATCATGTACATATAATATAAATTTCTAGAAATATAAAATTACATGGTAAGTATTAAAAATAAATCTATAGTATTCTCTATAGTATTCTATAGTATAGAAATAGGATTTCTTTCACACAGCTATCTAGAAGCGACATTTATAAATAGAAACAGCAATACTCTGGATGATAATTCCATGGCAAAACGATTAGTTTTTGTTATCTATACAATGTAAAAGTAGGCATTTTCAAACCTAAATTGTAAGCTCAATTGATTTTAATGAAATTTTATGCAAAGTATATCATTTTGAAGGATATTTGATTCTTTATATATCCAAATAACCTAAAATAATTATATTCTACAAAGGTGGTACATATTAATATATAAAAATTCCAGACAATATTATGCATTATGCTATCTAAAAACAGGTAGGTAGGTATAAAATATTCACATAGTTATACTAAAATAGCTGTGTTTGCCATACGATTTTTATATAATCATAGCTTATGTCATCTCTTTACGTTTTATTAATTTTTTATTACCAACGCTTTATATACCTATGTTCAAAATAAATAATTAAAGAAATAGTGTATGTATTGAGAAAATGCATAATTTGTTAGGGGTGCACACGCAGTATAATAATAATAGACAAAAATATTCATAATCTGCCCCTCAAAAATGTGGGGATTATTTTGTATACATTTAAGGAATAGTAGGTAATTATTATCAAACAAAGATATTTCTCAAATGTTAAATGTTTAAAAAATAGAAATAAGTTTTAAGTGGTATATAAATATATTATATGTAATTATAAGAATAATATTAATACAGTATTTACATCATGATGTAGGTACAAATGGTTTAAAAATTATACAAAAACAAGTAGTTGCGCCATCAATGTATTCCGAGTTATTCCCATCACAGTGAATCACAGATTAGGTTGAGTTCGATAACATAATTGGTCAGATGATCAAATTTGGCATTTGATCATTCCAATTTTACAACCTGTAAAAATAAAAATAATCTAAATGAGGGTAATTAAAGTATGCATGATAAACAATAAAACTATAAAGTAAAGATATTAGACTGGATGATATGGAGGGGGGGTAGGGGTATGTGTTTTTATGCATATTTTTGCTTATCTCAAAAATGATAAAAATTTGACTCAAAATCCCGGAAAATTCCCATGCCTGTTCAAAGTATATAACATGTGAATTATAAAAAAATTTCACATTGCAAAAATAATAAAATCTAATATTGTCAAATTTAACTATCATTTGAAAAATCTTTTTTATATATGTATACACTTCGGGGATATTATAAATCAATAAATTAAACTTAATATCAAGTATATTATCATCAAGTTAAATTTTTGTTTCCTGAAAAGTAGCCAATCCCTTTATTTGCAATTATTGCACAATCAAAATGATGAAATTTGCAATAATTGTGTATGGATGTTGATATCTACACTAAGATGGATGCACTTTTTTTACATATTTCATCATTTAGATACATAATTTTAATTGTTTTTTATGTTGATGCAAGTTACATCTAAATTGGTTTTTATTGATATCATTGTATGAGTACATTTTTATAGTTTGACCTTTAATGTATATATTTATAGAGATTGGATAGCTATTTATTATCATAGAGGAAACATGGCTAATCTAAGTCCAATAAACTGATGGGACCAGATATAAATGAAACTTTTTGTGGTCAAATCTGATTGGCTCATAGGATACATTTCTTAAGAGGAAAATGATAATATACATCATTTATATTAGATACTACTTATATTTTTCCAGTACTACACTGTTCTATTAGTAATATATTTAATCAAAATTGCCAATAATTATTTTTTACTCTTTTGTAACTACTTTTTAATGAAATGTTAACTATCGAGTTATGATACCTATATAGAAGAAATATATAAGGAATGCAACTTATATAAGGTGCACTTGTGTGATTATAATTTTGTGGGACAAAATAGGAAAAGTTTAGTTTACAAGAAGTAATGGAAGACATCCCTATTCTTAAAGATGATGAAAAGTACCATGCAGATCGCGAAATTAGATTATTTTGTATTGATCAAATGTTGTCCAATATCCATAACATAAGAATTGACGCTTGATGGCATCATTTGACTAATACCTATCCTGTGCTAAGCAAACTTGCAAAATCTCTATTATTATTACCAATTGTGAGTAATCCCGAGGTTAAACAATCATTCAGTCGAATGAATCGCACACTTTAATCACAAACTGCAAATATGAGCATTGAGACACTAAATTTAGTTATATTGATAAAGCAATTGTTATTAGCTAAAAAAACTGCTATATTCAAGTATTGTCAGATAGACGTTATTCTCAACAGACCACCACCATCGCTGGTTAACAAAATGTTAAAGCACACAAGAGAAGAGAGGAATTTGTCAGACAAAACAACAGTAAAAAAACTTATTGATAAAGTCATTGAAATAATTAAAAAAAGTGTTCATTGAAGCTGCAGATGAAGTCAGAGAAGTATTGAAGACAAATTTCGAAAAGGCTAGCTGAAAAAAGAAGATACAAAAGCCCAAAAATAAGCCGAATTAACGTACAACATGATTTAACTCTTTCAAATCCACTCTCCAAAAATGCATCTACTACTTACTAGTCATGTCATACCACTACCTTCACCTACCCTTGCTTCTACTCATACTAGTACTCTTAATGAATTGATATCAACACCTATTCCTACTACGGAGCAACTTCATACTTTAGATATCATATCTGCTTCAAGCTCAATCAACACATCAATGACCCTTCACCATGATAAAAAACAAGCTTAAATGACACAGTTATTTCGAACATATATTTTGTTTATAATAAGCTAATCTTTGGAACTAATTATTTCACATCATAATATCTAGAGCAGGGTGGCCTCGAAATTCGCTCATATACTCGAATTTCAAAATTATGTTGGAATATACTCGAATATACTCAAATTTTTATGTTTATCCTCGAATTAAAAAACTATTCATGCTACTGTCTTATAGTCTAGTACTTGATATAGATTTTCTGCGATTTAAGAAAACATTTTAATTTAATTAATCAACTTTTACACTTAATTTATTACACAAAATGTATTTGATTTTCACATAAAAAATGGTGCATGCGGTCTTTGAAAATAGTTGAATTTTTGTCCTGTTCTTTAACCATAAAAGTGGGATACATTTTATTTTTCATAGCATATAACTGTGCAGTAGTGTTTGAACAATCGACTCTCATTTTATTAATTGTCATTTTCATCCTCACAATTTTTTCTAGTTGCTTGCAGTTTTACTAAGACTTTTATATTTAGACATGGCAATATTATGTGAAGAGATGTTGCTAATTCCAAAAAACTCATAGTGAAAGTTTTTATTTAGTGAATACATATATTAGGTACATTCTCCCCTACTGGTAGAGCTGGTCCTTCTCATTAGTTTAATGACATGTTTCCTGTCCAACCATAAGCCTACTCAGCATTCAGGATAAAAGAAGTTATCTCTAAATCCAAATCTCCCTACAGGAAAAGACCAGAAGGTAACTCTGAATTTAAATCTTTATGGAATTCAATGGCAAACTATAATAAGTATAAGTTTGCTTACCAAAACATAC
>JAYRBW010044483.1:0-11497 GCA_036023295.1 Invenusta paracnida
CCTCCCCCCCGCCCCCGCACATCACGTGACTGGCCTCGAAACGCTCCTTTCATACTACTTATATTCAATAACACTTACTATAAAGTAGTAATAATAACGTCATATAAAACCAAAATGTTTGGTCCACACTATAAAGACCAAAAAATATAAGATTGTAAAGAAGGCTCACTCTTTTGATTCAAGCGGAAAATCCAACATTTTGAAATTGCACCAAAAATATCAAAATGTGCGTTAGAATATCAGCTACAATAATATGCAATTTATGGAAGTATAGCTTAAATAATAAAAACTTTTTTTGATAGCAGCAAATAATAAGTTTTGCCTATACATTATTAGGTATGCATGGCCTATATTGTACGGGCACTTTATTTCGTATTCCTACGGCTTAAAAGTAAGCGAAACTTGTAATTTGCAACTATCGAAAAACTTTTTTATTATTTAAGTTATACTCCTATAAATTACATATTATTATAGCTCTAATTCAGGCGCACATTTCTGTATAATTATTTTTCATATCAATACTTTATATCATGTACAGTTGCCAGCTTGAAATTCGATCTTTTATACTGTTTTTTGAACGTAAATTACCATCGCATTGGTGGGCATATAAAATGGCGAACTCTGAATATTTAAACAAACATATTTATGCTTTTTTTACTGAGTGAAATCTCTTGGTATTATTACTCTATGTATATATAAATAAACATTTTATTGAAAAGAAATACAAGAAAAATACAGATTTTGGCTTTATACACCAATTGAACTCCGACTATTTTAAAACTGACTTATCGAGATGGAATACCATCCAAAAAAGAAACATTCAAATTTATAATTTAGTAAGTCTTGGTATAATCTGGTATTTATTGACTACGTTTTTTATATAATGGACGATAGCTTTGTAAACCATCTTTAATTAACGATTTTGATATGGATGATGTGCTTAACCTTAGATACGGTAGAATAAATATATTTTTTTTCTGCAGAGATTTAAGTGGATTATTTTAAGAATTTTAAAAATTATTTTGACGAATTATTTCATTTAGATTTGATGGCCTTCAAGATTTTGAGCAATTTTTAGACAATTAGTATTATTATACCATTTTATTTGATCCCTAAATGTTGACTTAGACAATGCAAAATGATTTGCTATTATGTTACAGCTACACATGCATCCATATGTAAGGTAAACAATTCTCCAACACATACATACCTTCTTGAACTCTCACCATGACAAATACAGCACTTATCAGATTTAACTGGGTGTATATAGCACTTATCAGATTAAATTATTAGTTAGTTTTAACTGAGTGAAGCATACCTCTTCCCCTTTTATTACGTAACATTATATTTTGAAAAATGGACTGTACTCAGTGTATACCTACTACTTCAATATAATAGACTAATTAGTTTAATTAGCAAGACAATGAAAATATATTTCATTTATATTTATTAATTTTATTATAAATTTTATTTAATATAAAAGTTATACCAATTTATATTTGGGGTACGGCAACTTTTGGAAGATCGTGTACATACAATATAATGTCATTATGTATACATTTTTACATTTTGATTTTGTAAAATCAGGCTACATAGATTTTATATTTATTTACAAAACAGACTTGTCTCATATATTTAAGGAATATTATTGACGAATAAAACTCCAGATACATAGAAACAATTTCAATTGGACAATGTTTAAAGCTGTTAAATTAATGAGCGTTTTTTGTTATAATTATTTATACTCTCCTCAACTGACTGTTATAGTTTTACCGATGGCCTCCGATAACAACAAAAGTGTAACTAAAATGAAACCATCTAGAAAGTACTCGATAGCATTGGAAAAGGGTTGTTTAGCCGGAAAAAGTCAGAATATGATAGTGATTTGGGTTCTACTAGTTCTCCTTTGTATTGCAATCTGTATTGTACACACAAATCAACTTGTCATTAAGTACAAAAACGAGGATGTCATTAGCACTTTTAATCCACGAGGGGTTCGTTTCCAATTTCCTGACATTTTTCTCTGCAACGATATACCTTTTGCGGAATCCATTTACCTTGATGCCAAAGCAAAAAATTCATCCGAACTTTCTGATTTACTTAAAGACATTGAAGCTATAAATTCATTTGAAATGAAAATACGTTTCAATGAAAATTTAACTAAATCACTGAAAGATGGTCTCTTTCTTTGGGAAACGCTTCCATGGTGGAAAATGATCAGTTTACTTGGTCATGAAAAGTATCAAACTCTTTTAAGTCTTTCAGCTTATGACGAAGATCTCCATATATCCACTTCTGTAAAAGAGGAATTCCAACGCCTCCATAAACAATGTTTTGTGATTAAAGGAAACCATACACTAAGGCCACTTGAGGTAAATATGAAATTTCGTCTTTTTCTTGATCCCACGCATGACCCTGGTTTCAAACACTTTCTAAAAAATATCCGTGATTCAACAGAAAGTCAACATTTTGGAATGAAACTTTATCTTGTCACCAGAGGAACTTATCCAAATCTTGAGACAGATTTTTTGCAAATTAAGCCGGGATTCTTCTATGATATTCGAATTCGTATGCAACAAACTCTATTGTATAATTCCAGTTCTCGGCCTTGTTATTCCGACAAAAGTTATTTTGTGAATCCATTAAATACATCAAATACTTTACAGATATATAACACATACCAAAGTTGCATTGACAGAAGTGTGCAGCAAATTATTCTCAACCGATGTGGTTGTTATGTGTTTGGTCTTAGTAAAGGCTTAATTGAAAGGAGTGTCTTTAACAACTATAAGTCTTGTTTCAACATCTCAGAAGTTTTAACAACAAACTCTCTATCACCAAACCAGTTCAAATATTATTCCGAAAATGTCAAATGCTATTTAAGTATTAAAAGAGAAGTTAATGAAATCATTGACAAATGTCATAGTATAATTCCTTGCAACACTACTCAGTATTTTTTTTCATATTCACAAATGCGCTGGCCGGAAGATACTGATTTGAATGATGACTTTCAGCAGTATATCGAAGAGCCCTTGGCTCGTAATACCGCTGAAGGCAATTTGAGTCCTGGATTGGTTAAAATTCGAGATGCTGCCACAAATGTCTCCGATGCAACTCTTATAAAGACCTTGAAAGCTAATATGGCATATGTTCGAATAAACTCACTTCAAACATATTGCACGACTCAGAAAGAAGACATTCAGTACGCCATAACAAACCTTTTGTCGGACTTTGGGGGAGTTCTAAATCTCTACTTGGGCCTCAGTATTCTCAGTTTATTACATATGGCGGAAAATCTTTACGCTGTGTTTAGCCCAGTCTTCTTCCGAAAACCCAATTCCTTGGTATTGTCTCCTAAATCAGAGACAATGATATCATCGCATGATATCGACATTGATACAGAGATGAAAGTAGTTTCAAAACGGAATCATTCAATTCAATTATCCAAACAACAACCAGCTCAATATATGGCATGGATTTAAATAATTTATAATTAAACCTAAACTTTTGTGAAGTAAATATAATATTATTTGTATATGGTGTATATTTGCATATATGCATATATATACGTGTATATACTTAAACATCTAATTTAGAAAGCTGTTATTACATATTCCTAACAGTGTGGAGGAACAAGTAAGCACAAAACTAACTTTTGTTGTATATAGAAATTGTTCATAAAATCTATATATGTGTACGTGATGTGTGTTACATGGGGTTAGTACATTTCGTCTTATTTAATTTTGTCTTATCACATTTTGTCTTATCACATTTTGTCTTATCGCATTTTGTCTTACCGCATTTTTGTTTTGTGTAAAACGTATCATTTCGTCTTAATAAATATATTAGATAAAATGTCTATACTATATTAATTTGTAAGTTATCAAATTAAATTAAATAAGATTAAATTAAATTAAATGTCAATCCGATATTTGTAAATTTTTGAAATAAAATAAAATATCAATACTATAAATGTAAGTTATGAAATAAAATGTAAATACTAAAAATGTAAGAGTTATGAAATAATAGCGTAATAATAAATTATTATTTACAGCCAATGCTTTTTATTAACTTGTTAACTTATTAACTAGTTATGAAATATCAGTTAATAAGAGTCAATGCATGTTAAAACCACGCACTACCATGCTACAAAGCACTGACTTAATGATTTCCATCTCAAATTGGATAATTTTACGAATATACATACATGAATATTTATACTAATAAATTAATTGATTGTTAGTATTTGTGAAAATAATACTCTTAAACATATTATTTATGTCTACAACAGTTATTTCCGTAATTAAACAGTGGAGTGTTTGTTTATCTCTATACAATGATTGCTTGTATTACGTAACTTTAATCCTTTCTAAACGGCTACAATTAAATTTACAGTAAGACCAATTAATGCACAACTGCACATGACAAAACGATACAATTATATGTTCATTCTAATTGTGCAAAAGGGATTAACTTCTAGTACAATGGTTACACGAAATGATACGTACAATGATATAAATGATACAATGATATAAACAATACAAATGTGTGTATTCTAGTGCATTCAACGAATTACTATATTATGCCTGTATCAATGTGTTAAGAGATATATTTTGTGTTATATATTTAAAAGTTAATTATATATTTAATAACAATATACAATATACAATTTAACTGTTTATAATTATTGATAGTCACGAATATTCATTTTATGTTATGATTTAAAATTCTGTAATTTAAATTTTGTAACAATATAAACTTTTTAATTACACAAAAAAGATCAACATATTATATTTTTAAGATTGAGATAATCCATTTTTGCACATGTAAATAGATTAAATATAACATGATGGCTTAAAATATTCTCGAAATTGATTCTATAAAGAAAAATAATTAAGAAAACATGTAGTCAAAACCTTAATTTGCGTTTTCGATTCCTTCTTCATGCAGAGGTATATTATAACAAGCCTAAAATATGAATTCAAGTTGGCTATATATAGTACATATATAATATATAGTAACACACATATAGCGAGCAATGATTTATTAAATAAGTAAAATAACTGCTTCAATTATCTACCAACAGACTCTATTTAACAAAATTGAATGAAGCGTAAATTGCAGCCCTTACTACATAATATTTGTCATAACGGTAAATATTTGTATGTATTAAAATTATAGTATAACTAAAAATAGAAAGGAGTGAAGAGTTGTGAGACTGTAAATTTATTCGAAATTAAAAAATCCGATCGGCGGCAACTAAAACTATAATATAAAAATATAGTATAACCAGATATGTTGTGGTGAGGCAGCATGCCGTCACTTCATCAGGGGAGTAAAATACATTTGAAAATAGTCCGGCTTTATACTAAACAGTTATTACATAATGACGACTGAGTTAAATTTACTAAATGTATTAAAAGCGCAAGTGAAAATAAAAGTCGGTTACGTAATAAGATAATTAAGTACATAAAAATTAACTTATACATGAGACAGAAAAACAATATGTAGCTATTTAAGAAAAAATGATTAAATTAAGCAGAAATATATTAAAATAAAATCAAGAATAGATTAAAACTAGAAAGATACACAATTGTATGAATAAATAATTTAGAACGTAGAAATTAATCATTACATTAAACAGAAAAACAATATGAAGCAATTTAAAAAAAATTGAATAAAATTAAGCATAAAACTAACAATAAAATCAGGAAATATAAGAACTATAAGCACATACACAATTGTGTGCAGAAACGAGAGTTAGGAGATAAAAATTTAAAAACTAGAAATCCTTTTATAAACCGCCGAAGTTGAAAGGTTAGTGTTCCTGTTCAATGAATGATCTTATCGAGTAATAAACCAGGCCTCTAAATTGGTTTTGCAAGAAAAATCTGATTCACACTGGAGTTATAGGTACGTTGCGAGACTTTTTTATGTCCTATAATTCTCTTAGTTTCTTAATACAATTGTGTGTGTTTCTAGTTCTTATATTTCCCGATTTTATTCTTATTTTTATGCTTATAATTTCAATCCATATTTTCTTAAATAGCTTCATATTGTTCCTCTGTCTCGTGTATTCATTAATTTATATGTTCTAAATTATTTCTTAATACAATATTGTGTATGTTTTTATAATAGTAATAATTTATTCTTAATTTTATTTGCATACATTTCTGCTTAATTTAATTAATTTTTTCTTACATAGTTTCATATTGTTTTTCTGTCTCAAGTATTGGTTAAGTTCTATGTACATAATTATCTTTTTACGTAACCTACTTTTATTCTCGCTCGCGCTTCTAATACCCTATCTTAGTAAATTTTACTCAGTCGCCATTATGTAATAACGGTTTTATATAAAGCCGGACTATTTTCAATGTATTTCACTCCACTAGTGAAGTGACTGCGTGCTGCCGCACGAAATATATTGGGTTTTACTATATTTTTATATTATAGCTTTACTTGTTGCAGATCAAAACTTTTTATTTCGAAATATATTATAATATATTAACTAACAACATTGATTAAACAGCTAGTATAACTTAGAGTTCTTCGAAATAATTTTCCATAGAAAAATAACGCTGTAATCGATAAGTATTTCCTTTGGTATAAATAATTCGTTTGAAACAATGCATGGTTTTAAATATATTCATGAAAAAGTTTATACCTGCTTAAGAAATTTTAAATAATTTTAATAACAATTATTATGATTACATATTATGTTATCTATATAATATATGATTATTTATTATTATTATCATTACTCGTTATTTTGATTGTTATAATTATGATAATGATTATTATAAAATATTGATTTCTTCTTTATAATATGCTAAACACTCATATCATTAGTATACACTGAAAAAATATCGCGTGTCAAGTTGACCATTTATATGTCAGATTTTTAAATTTTAAAAATTACGCTGTAAAATTAGTACTTTGTGCGATAGCTTTAGAATTTGTGTATAAAGTTCGTTGACACAATTTACAATTTTTCTAGAACGCGATTTTCCAATTTGTTCTGGGGTCACGATACGTGTAAATGCCTTGTAAGTGTGCAAAATCCTCCTGGAACCTTCGATTAAAAACCCAGCAGGCCCCGAAGTATAAGACAATTTAACCCTTCAAAAAGTCCATTTCCACGATGAACTGATCATCTATAGTCATGTACAATATATAATACTTAAACAATATTTTCGTTTGAATACCGTAACAATCAACTGAAATAAATTAATTTAAAAATATTTGAAAAAATCAACTTACCTTTTTAAAACGATGAATTAAAAGATATATGATGAATAATCTCAAATTAGCATAAATAACGCAATATTTTGATGATGTAAATAAAATCATTAAACATTTGAGATATCACTGTGATAAATGAGATTGTAAACTGTTCCATACACAACATTCATGTAATAGTCATGTTGTAGACCTACTTATATAATATTTTTTGAGCTGGTGTGGAATTTTATTAATGTAATTTTGAACGGGGTTTTCATAATTAACCAAGTAAAAAATTAACGAATATTTTCTATATTTGTAAAATCTGTTTCGTTTAAAATCCTTTAGTTCTTTTAATTATTTCGGTGTTTTATATGTATTGGGAATCAATTATGAACGTAAATTTTTAAAGAAATATAGCTGTATAAAATATTCAATAATTATTATTTATTAATTATTACAAGCTTTAATTATTATAAAAGCCTCTAATAATAATCTGTAATCCAAATGAAATATATACGAATCATTTTTTATGAATAACAAATTACATTACCGTTTTATTGCCAATTGTACAACAATAACTGCCTCACTGAAAAAAGCCAGCTACAGCCACAGAGAACAATACAATGAAGTGCTGAACAAACCCTTGTTCTTCTATGAAACAATGGTCACCGACTTTTACCTTCTCCAATACCTGTATACATTGTGGGTACGCATAAATAGCTATATTTGAAGTTTACAGTGGCTACTCCGTACAGCTGGATCTGGGTGTAATTAGGTGGTGACATTGAGCTGATCATAGCATTAAACGTGATCATTTTGAGAAAATCAACTTAATGACGACATAGCTGGGTATAATTTACAAAAAAATAGTCCTTTCATCATTCAGTTTGATTTAAAAATACCATCTGTTGTGAGTCAGACAAGGTTATTTATTACTATAAGCACGCATTCTTTATTGCACCATAAAATGTTATTTAAATCATATGTGCGCATATTATAGCAGGCACGTCAGAACCGGGGATACTGGGGGGCTCCAGCCCTCTCGTACCAAACAGTGGGGGGCTCGAATATCTTTCAGCCCCACCCCCCATAAATTATAGTTAATTTATTTTATCATAATATCATATTTATACGATAGGCGCGCATGGTAAATTGATAAACATCCCCAAAAAGGCAAATGATACTGGAATCCATTCAACAAAGTCTCCCACCAACTTCACAACAGACAAGTATTAAACCTCTTTGTCCAACCAGATGGACAGTACGAACAGCTGTTATCATGTCTATAATAGATAATTATAATTTATTAATTGAGGCATTTCACACAATCAGCCGGGGCTATGATGAATATGCCAGGAAAGCCGGTAGTTTGATTCGAAAAATTAAGTACATTCTTCGGCTTTAAACTGGCACTTAAAATTTTCGCACTGAGTGAGCAAACATTAATTACGTTACAGGGTAAAAATGTATCAGCTGAAGACGCTCAAATAGCAGCTCGTGGGTTAACATCACACCTTACAATTATGCGAACAGATCCGAACTTTGACAGCTTCTATTCTCATATCAAACAAGACGCAATGGGCAAAACTGATGAGCCAGTACTTCCTCGCAAGCATAAAATGCCGAATCGATATGAAATAAGATCATCGAGTACTCATCATCATCACTCCTCAGTTGACAATTACTGCAGACAAAGTTACTACGAAGTAGTCGATTTAATGAAAGCAGAAGTTGTTCGACGTTTTGACCAAAAGAGCTTCAACATTGTCACCAAACTCGAACATTTTCTTATTTTTTCCGCCAATGGAGAATCACTTCCAATAAGTGAAAACCTGATAAAGCTATATGAAACAGATATTGACTTTGCTCGATTAGCGGTACAGTCTGAACTGCTTTCATCAAAGGTGAGTACAATCTGTGATCAGTTAAATGAGCACCTCGT
Organism: Invenusta paracnida; assembly: GCA_036023295.1. Taxonomy (NCBI): domain Eukaryota; kingdom Metazoa; phylum Platyhelminthes; order Proseriata; family Coelogynoporidae; genus Invenusta; species Invenusta paracnida. The sequence goes on from JAYRBW010044483.1 coordinate 9,167, forward strand.
GAGCAAGCGTCTACTATCTGAAATTCATAAGCTTCTTTCCATTTACTTGACTATTCCATGTACCACTGCTACAGCAGATTGCACTTTCTCATCATTGCGTCACCTGAAAAGTTACTGTACCATGACTCAAGAGCGTTTAAATAATTTGCTTATCCTGCACACATATGAAGAGGAAACTGATTCTTTACTTGGAAACGGAACATTACTTCCCTTGCTGAAGAATTTTCCAAGCGCAATGAAAAACGTATGAATTGTTTTGGGAGTTTTGATTAGTTTTAATGTACTGTATTATATGTGAATATAATATGTATCATGGACTAATTTGTTTGTTATATGAATACACAGAGCAAATCGTCTTATCTGTAGCTGCTATTAAAGTAGGATGTCATTAACATTACACCATTTGGTTGCACTGCTTCTGTTATTTGCATTATTATTATAACTATACATTACAGTTAGAATTCAGTTTTATCACTATTTTATGTAGATATAAATAGCTGTTTCGCTCTACAATCATTCTACAACAGATGGTATATAATATTTAATGTAGATATTCAAAATACATTAATACCTTTTATGTATATATTATTTATCCATTGCATTGTAAATGACTGCATACCTATATGTACATATATCTCCATGCCTTTTAATAATAATAAATCCTTCTTAATATATTATGTACGCCCTTTTATACTAATTCGATTATTTTCGTTAAATAACATGTGTTCCTTAGGCTAAAATATAAAAATTTGGCATTTCAAAACCTCTTCAGGTGGCGTAGCTATAGATAGTATCATTCAATCTCCAAAATTTCAGCCCCCGATCCCCCACAAAATTCAATCTTCCGACGTGCCTGTATAGTCACGAATCAAAGCTATGCATTTTGTATTTTACATTTAATTCCATTAATTATATTTTTTAGATTAGGTTGATGCCCATATAAATATACTAAAACCTTAATGATATTTATGTTTAAAAAATTGAATATAAAATTGCCTTCAGTTGTTGCAATTGTTTAATTTTACTTAAGGAAACTCATTACTGACAAAATCGCTCGAACACGACCTATTTATTAACAAAAAATTGCCAAAAATATAATTATTTCAAAAATAGTTTTCTTTTAATATTAATGCATAAAAATAATTTGTGTTCGAATAATAAAAGTTAAGAAAGATCTACGTCCGTATTCTGTATAACCATGAGGATTATATTATTATATTATTCCTATTATTATTCTGATAGCCAACGTCAGATCTGCCCTCCATAAAATTGACGACATCAATCTTACCATCACTACTAAAAACATCAACATCTTCGTTGCTTCCGAAACCTGGTTTAACCCATCCATCAACAACTCCCTGATCAGCATCCCAAACTACTCATTTTACAGAAACGACCGCACAGACCGTTCAGGTGGTGGCGTCTGCATCTGGGTTGCTTCTAAACTCCTTGTCACCCAACACTTCCCAGCTAACCCGCTCGACTATATAAACGATGTGTGGCTTGTCCTCTCCTCTCACAAACTAGTCTTCGTTTGTTTATATATCCCCCCTACTGACGCAATATCCAATAAAAATAATATTAACGACTACATTATCGACAATAGTGACACTATTCTGAGCAGATTCGCAGACTATGACATCATCATATCTGGTGACCTTAACCGTCTTAACCTGACTCCTATCTCCAACTCTCTCGACTTAATCAATCTCGTCTCTGACCCTACCCGTGGCAACGTCATGCTCGACCCATTTCTCATAAATTCAACTCGAGCACAAGCCTACAATGTTAGTGTCTGCCCTCCTATCGGTTCCTCTGACCATAACACTGTGTTCGCATCCCCAACTTTAACTATCCACTTCACAAACCACATCAAAAAACGCTTTCATGACTTCCGTCAATCGAACCTAAACAAATTGTATGACCACCTCTCGCGCATTTATTGGACTCCTTTTTATCGCTCCAACTCATCTCTAGATGACAAATGTGACGAATTTCATAACATTTTATTTCAAGCCATTGAGACGTGCATCTTAACTCGTCAAATTACAATGATAGACCGGGATAAACCCTGGATCACTCCTCTCGTTAAACTATGCATCCAAAATCGCTGGAAATCCTTCCATACTAAAGACTTTACGATCTACCGTCATTGGAGAGACAAAACTAAAACCGAAATTTTCAAAGCTAAGATTAAATGGTCCAACAAAGCCAAGCAAAACACTAAGGATCTTTGGAGAATTGCTAACACTACCGTAGCATCAAAGTCCTGTGACCCAATGTACCGTCTCATCAACCCTTTCCCTTCAACACCTGCAGCTGCTGAAGCAA
>JAYRBW010044494.1:0-11497 GCA_036023295.1 Invenusta paracnida
GGCATAATGAGATTGATTTTAACATTATGTCATTACGTAATCCAATTAGTGGACAACAATGGTAAGGCGATATGATATGTACCCCGAAAAATGTATAGATACTGATTAAATAACTTTTATAACAAGGCAAAATAAATGCATAATAAATGTCAAGAATTTATACCGAAACCACGATATATGGATAAATAGGATTTGTTAAATACTTTTTTTCATGAGCGTTATTATAACCACAATATATATGAAATATTTGATAATTAATAAGTAATAAGTCACCGAAACACAATTTATAATAAAAATAGAGAATACCGCAGAAGATATTGGGTAGGTATGACTTTTTCAAGTAAATGAAAACTACAAAAGTATCTAAAATATAACTCATTTCCTTCTAGGATATTAAGTGTAATAAACTATATAATATAAAAAAAGAACATTAGGTATATAATGTGTAATTAAAATAATATATTTCTGCAAGTTTAGGTAGTTACTAATTTCAATACAAGGCAGGTTGTGGGTTAATTATTAAGTATGCTTCCAGACAGGGTTATTGACGTGCGGGTCACGAAGCTAGCATGTTAATACGGTAATATTTATGTGTTAATTTAGCTGGTTTGTTTAACTGCAGCGTGTAAATACCTAGACAGCGGCGTCCGTCCTTGGCTAGGTAGTATCCAGGGAGACAGCAGTCTTGGCAACCAACAGGAGCCGCTTCTGATTGGATATTTGGATTGTTTAGATTACATTGTATACTTTGTGTGCACTTTTGTGATATTTATAAATTTCTAATACTATCTGTATGTAAACCCCCACCCCCGCCTACCCTCCCTTCTTAGTATCATTTTTATCGCTACATTACAATCATGAAACCTGAAATATAGCTTTACAGTAAGTTTTACAGGTCCACAAAGTGCTAGATATATCTATATTTTTTAATAAGTCATTTACATTTTTACGTTCTGTAGTTTATGATTAAAATAAAATATTTTGATAACTTACACTAATATTGTTATACGAAGAAAACACATTGGAAAATGAATATTAAAATTAGTAAAATAGTAATACACACCATTTAAGTAAGCCTAGCTTTGATGCCCGCGTAATTCGACTAATCACTTGGAGAATGTTTCTTGCTAACTTTAATTAACCCAATTACTGAATAAACGTATCAGGCACCTTGCTTAAACGTTTAACAATAAATTAACGCCACGAACTTAAGATTAAATCACAATAAATGCTCAATAACTGTCAATATATTCTAAGAGGAGATTTTATTTTATAAAAATAATAAAAATATTTGCATTCGGTAATTTTAAATATTTCAAACTTATATTTGACCTTTAATCAGCTCACTAATTATATTTTGTAGTATAACTAAATTACAATTCAGTTTATAGTAAAATAGTCACCAATATTTAATTATATCAAAATTAATATATTAAATTGTTTTGTTTGTTATTATTGTTATTATTGTTTTGGTTTTGTTTTATTTAAAATGGTCGAAAAACTCTTCACTTTGCAGGCAATATTAAGGAAGAACTTTTGTTACAATGTTCCAAAAATGTTCCATAAAGTTTTTCAAGTGTTTCGTATATATTCCCTGATGGAACATTTCATCGAGAACAGAGTGGGGATATATTAAGGAAGGTTTTTACTCAGAGAGGATTCCTTAGTGTAGATAGTGTAGACGGGGGAGGAATTTTATTACTGTACGATTAGCAATTCTTGCTTTTACATATTCCATTTATATTTAATTTAAAAATAGTGAAAATAAGGATTAACCGATATATATTTCGACCGAAAAAAATTAAAAAAATTAAAAATTTTATACAATATTTATTTATATTATCAAAATTTTGGTTTGGAATTACACTTAAATTGTGACTATTTTCTTAGTAATTAATAAATTAAGTTACCGAATGAATCAGTTAATTAACATGGCGCTTCTTTAAAATTACGTATTCACCAGCGATTCTAATTTTCATGATAAAAAGATGGAATTAATATAACTTTAATTACTATCATATATACATATTATAAGCTAATTAAAAAGTAAAAGTAATGACATGTGTGCTAATAGATATGCCACAGGAAATCAGTATAAGTGTCAATTTTATTCTTCAGCCACAAAGTCAAAAATGTATCACAATTACGTATTCAAATTGCAAAAATCTAATTTCATAATTCCAGTTTTTGTCGTGGTATTTGAATATTTCAAATCGATTAGTAAATCGCATATAATTATGTAATTTGTAATTAAACGAGTATATAATCAAATGATATTTTTTCCTTTTCTTCAATGAATCGGGGTGCACGTGACCTAGCCATAGAGATAAAAGAATGCTCCCTATATGTATGATGAAGTGACTCTCTATAGCACGAAATCATTCTTTGAAACAGAAATGCTCAAAAGTATTTATTGACATCATTTTGGAAAATAATTGACTATTTTCTTTCATACATGTAAAGCAGTAGTCCAACTCAGAAGCACGATGGCTCTTGTTTTATACATTATTGCGCAAATTATTATACAAGAGATATATTTTTGTCAACTTCGAAATCCGAATTACTTTAGTGTAGTACTTCTCTTCTGACTTTATTGATTGATTTTTTTTAGATTTAAGATGACTTTGAAGTTGTACAATTATTTGGGTTTATGACTGCATAATATGTATTCTGTTCATGAACTCCTAAGACCTACGACTCCTGGCTTGAGGTCATAATGTTTTTAATAACTTTGCTGACTGTCCTTAAAACATACCCAGCGCTTGGGGGCAGTTATCGTTCCCGAATAAAATGTACCTTACACGGCAATATTCTCTAGAAAGCTAAAATAAAAACGAGAAAATGTTGACTAAACTATAGGTTTGTTATCTATTAAAATAAGAAGTAATTGGATATATTTTTAAATTTTGTACATTGATTTCTTTTTCTGACGTTGAAGCAGTATAAGACGAAGGATTAAGGCATCGTAAGGAGAATAAATAAATATTTATATTTCTTTAATGCTATGCCCCGTATATATTCATATATGATACCGCACTTAATTGTTTAACAAACTCAACAGCAAAACATAAACAAATACATACTTTTAAAATAATGAACAGAGTTTGGAACAGTTATAGAAATAAATTATTTCTTGGTAAAAAATATCTCACAAAAAAGCGGCGATCAATAATGGAAAAATGTTTTAGAAATACATTTTAACGTCTTGTTCCCATAGAAACCAATTATAAGGAAACTCGGTAATCGAATTAAGTAGTTTGTTAAAATTGGGAAAAAAGATGAAGGTGTTCTTATTCAGTATAATCGATCACTATTCGATTATGAGAATTATTTTGTAAAGATGTAATTTATGACAAGAGGCTAAAGGCCATTTTAAAAATCTTTCTATAATTTTTTATATATTTTTAAACAAATTCCTGTAAATGTGTATGTTTTTAGAGTGTTTCATATCCATATGCTCCTTTAAAATACATTAATGTAATTACTATTTATAATTATTATACAAAACGAATAGGTTTTTGGTATAAAAATTGTAAATAAATTGAAATATATATTTTTATGTAACTACGTTATATATTATAACATTATCAATTGTGTAATATTTGTTATGTAGAAAAAACAAATTTTATTTGAGAATTTTAAAAACTAAAGTTTCCAAAACATTTTTATTTAAATTTGAAGGTAAATATAAAGTTTTAAAGGCAGTTATCAAAGTTCTGTTTAAGTTATAATTCTTTCCGAAGATGTGTTACCTATCCCATTTTCAATACTTGCCAAATTGATGAAAAATATGTGAGACAATTTTTATTCACATTTTTGGAATATGCACTTGAGGAATATGCATTGGTATATATGCATTGAAGAACAAAGTTATGACTTTTTAAAATTAAAAAAAATGATTTTGTGCTCGATAAACGCAATTTCAAACATTTAAATTTTTAAATTAAAAATAATCAATTTTAAAAGTTGAAATATTCGAAAATAAATAATTGTTCCACGAAATAAATGACATACATAAAAGATAAATATTATATCTTTCAGAATTGTCATTAATTAACTTTCTACTCTGTATATCTACAATCTCGAATAACTTTTGTAAATCGGGATTAATTAACAAAGTTTTTAATTAAAATTAAGGTTCACATTACTGATGAATAGCCATATCTGGGGCACTTTAATATCCCCTGTCACATTTAAGTGAATTTTACTGAAATCACACTGCTAATTGAATCTGATAAGGTCAACATGTTACTTCGTTTGAATTTCAAAAACGATAATTTCAATTCTTAGTCTTCTTTTTCCAATTTAGTTGCGGTTTATCAGTGATTTTCTCTCTCACATTTTGTCATTTAAAACATTGATTTTCACTGACTAATATCAGACAAGTTCATCTCTCCTTTTAAGTGTGGAAAGATTGAAACTTTTGCACTATATCCTGGATATTTATCTTGAGTTGGTGTCCAAACCGTAATAAACTCCGCTAACTGTTATGTTTTATTTTTACTTCATCACCAAACATTTTCGCCAATTATAAGCGTGTGTCAACAGGCGAAATGTTAGAAGAATTGGTTTATCTGCGGTAAACCGTTCGGTAAAACTGCGGCAGAACTGTTCTGTAAACAAGTTTACATTTAAATTTATTTAATTGTATATGTAAACTTTGACGTCTTCAGTTCTGCATTGATTCAAAGGAAATTATTTTAAAGTTATAAAGAAAAAAACAAAAGGTTACATTATTCTATTTGAAAACTGAACTTTTACAACGAATTTAATTGAGCAAATATTTGATTATAACTGAAGAATATAATTATGAAATAACACATTACTTATTTAATATAGACGTGTTAAAATGATTATTTACTAAAGTTAATTTGTAAATATTATGTATATTAAATAGATTAGTATTTATTTTATTGAGATGAATTCAAAAATAATATCATACTTAAAAAAATTCAAAACTGACTATTATATCAATAAAATTACAGACTTTAAATAATGTGAAACGATTTTTAGATGAATGAGTTGTATGTATGAAATAGAATTTTAAACATAAATATAAAAACAATATATATATAATATAATACATAATAATATTTAACATAATCCGTACCAATAGTAATAAATGATCTTTGCACAAAAAACGATTGTAGGTAGATATACTTAAAACTTGTCGGCTGGTGATGAAATAGAAAGGGGTCATAAGTTATCCCGCACAATCAAGCTACCTAACTAACTCGATTTGTCCATTTCAAGATGACTTCTAAAGCAAACCCTCCTCCGAATACGATGTTATGGCAGAGAAGAGAGGCTATTGCGCAAGGTTTAGAACAGAGATGCAATAATACCGAACGAAAGATGGTGACCAAACGTCTACTAAGTCGAGCCTACGAAGTCTATTCTTTATCATGCGTCATTAGACTGTGGTATATTTATTATGTAGACCCATTTTGCAACCCGACAGACAACCAAGCAAGCTACCTACTTGCAAAGTAGACGCAGTAAAAAGATCACGTAACATTTTATGTCTTCATCTGAGACGATGTCTGCGTATTATTGAGATTCCATCCATAAATGTCTGTAGGTATGTAGGCATCGACAAACTACTAAAGATTACCTAATAGCTGCGAATAAAGTATATACATTGTTGAGTAATTGAATTTGATTGTTGCTCTAATGTATTATGTCTCAAATTTATTGAAATTCGTTGCTAGTAAATATACCTATGTACCGCCCCCCATAGTAAACAGCTCAGTGGAAGCTATTAAAGGTTACTGGCCTGTCTATAGTTTACTATAAGAAGTTTGAAGACACTAAAATTAGTGAAACTGCAACGAACAAGGAATTGGAATTCGGTGATGCCAGAATATTTAAAGGTCATTTGAGCTACTCACATTAGGTGGACCACCCATCATCTTTGTTTGTATGTAAGTTGATCATAATCGAATGAATTACTACTCTTATGCATTGTTGAATATCTTATATGCCAGAGAAGCAGTCCCCTTTCCACAAAACCGCAATGATATATTTACTTCAGTTGGTGTTACGTTATGAAGGTATGTTATATATTAAGTAGTTCAGTAGGGTATTGTGTTAGACCATAATTACTGCTACTTTCGAAATATGCTCCAGTTAAATGCTTACTTTACAATCGAAAGTTTGCCGTAAACTTACGAGGTACATTTATAATTACCTACGCAATGTTATATTATGCAATGATTTATTAAATTATTTCATCAAAATTTGCTCATTTGTAGTACATTTCAAATTAGACACCTATTTATATAATATAATTTCTGGATATCTTGTATAAAAAGAAGTTTTTCTATTACTCTTAATAAGTTAACTCGGCATAGTTTTATCCATAAAACATCAATTGGAAGAATGAAATGAAAAGCATTCATAATTATAAATATCTATAATAACATAATTTGGAAGAATGTTAAGCCTTTATATTTTTAGAAAATAACTAAACAATAATTGAAAAAATCGATCTCTATTTGTAAATTATAATCGATTTCAAAAACTTCTTTGATAGTTGTTTTTTTGTATTTCATTTTTTCTAAAAATTTTCATTTAAAATTATAGATTATGTTATATAAATTCTAAGTTTGTTTGACTGTTTATATACAGTTTTCAATAATTTATAATATTTATGTAAGTATTTTGATAATTATATAATGCATATTATCTAACGGTTAGAACACAAATGAAAGGTCAATATCTATTTTAGCGTTAAAAAAGACAGAACTCTAAAACTGGACCTACCTTTGTCGCATTTTGGTCCGACGAATCCTTTTGGGCACAGGCATTCGATGACCTTGTTGCGATGGTAACAGATCCCCCCGTTCTGACACAAATGTATGCCCAGCGGGATGCAGTTGGAATCTTTATGAGTAAGAAATAGTATTTGTTACTGTATATATTTTTAACTTGAAATTACCTGAAATAAAGCTAACAATGTGTAAAACTAAAAACATACTTCCCATGAAATCGAAGTTGATAGTTTGTTTTTGTAAATACAAAGAATCAGGCGCAGCTTTCAATAATTTGTCATATTTTTATTTTAAAGCAAAGATGTATATTCGTAATTTAATAGATATTTGTAGTAAAGCATTTATTGTGTCTATAATAAAGAAATTGCTTTAAGAAAATAAGCCAACAGCGTAAATAATTATTGCATAATGTAATTATGAACTTATACGGACGATGCAATAAATTTGGCATGCATTTTTTGTCCACTTTATAGACATAATGTACAAGAAACGTTCTCCATTTTGGGGTACACTTTTCATTTGAGAATAACATGTTATAAATTAGAAGTATGATAAAAACTAAGTTCAAGACAATTATTATGAAATTAATTAAAATGTGTTTGTTTGAAATCTTCACTTTGTATAGTTTTAATTCATATTATTTCTAAAATTGTAAAAATCTACCTATGTATTTACATATTATTATATATATATAATTAATAATTTTTCGATGACATATTTTCTGTTATTATGAAATTGAAATAATAAGAATTCCCAAAATATTGGAAATTAATTAATTTATAGATGTGTTTTTTCAGAAAGTTGTCATTGAAATTTTTGTACATATAAGTGAATTTGAAGTTGGGCAACGGGTAATGAATGAATTAAGATTTTTATTTCTAGCGAATGCTTTGCATAATTATCAAAAAAATAAGTAAACACTTGTAAATTAAAAAATAATGTAATTTTATAGGGCATACAAATTGCACAGTATTTTGTAAGATTTGTAAAACTTCCCTTTTCATTGTGGATACTTTTAAAGAAACGTGACATTATCTTGATGGCTAAAATAAAAGTTTTCCAACTGCCTTCTTGAAGTGAAAATTGAATTGAAGTCAAAAATCTATAATGTACTTTTCATTGTAATCCAAATTTTGTTTAGAGATTCTACTTCATTCTAGTAGGAACAAACACAGGCTTTAAATATAATTCTAAAAAGAAGAGTTGGTGTATTGCGTGATAAGGTTATTGAAACATTTCGATGGTTGCGTAGGGATCCTCCCATTTTATCATGGAGAAGTTCTCGTTTATACAACTTGAGAATTACGCCATGGCACACTTGAAAAATACAAGTATAGCTATCCTTAGAAAGTTTTAAATTTAAATGTTTTGAATTATCTCGGCATGTCTTTACGCTCTCTTGAGGTTATGTATAAAATGTTTTTTTATAAATTTTGAAACAAATTAATTAGATGATTATTGTTTCGCTTATATATTTTGATTTTATAGTGTGATATTTTTGCCATATAAATTATTCATAAACATAAGGCTTTTATTTTTTAGGATTATGTTAAAAAAATCGGTTTTAGCTTCAATATGAAATTACTACTTGTACATTTTAAATTCGCTAAATTTGATTATATTGTCAATGTTTTATTTATATACTTCAATATATAGTTTTTCATAACTTTTGTTTATATGGGTTATTACGTTTTTCATGTTAAATATTAAATTCATTAAAGGTTAACATTTAAATAATTTACATGTATAGGTACCTATCTGTGTATGCAGTACCGACAATTAGATTATGTTGTTTATCCACATGTAACTTAGCAACTGTTATCATTTTCAGTTCTTATTTTTGTTGATACTATAGTTGATTTGACATATATTTTACAATTAAACAAGATTTTTGATGATTCAAGAAAAAACAGAACAATATTTAAAACAAAAAGATAAATTAAACCAAAGTATTTTCATCGAAAGAAAACGAAACTAGAATGTTTGACACCTGTTGCTAAGCGCCATACAGATAAACAAACCAACCTAATTGACCGTATGTATATTGCAAAAGGTTCTTGGTATCTTGATACACTGATAATATGAAAAATAAATATAAATTTATAGACAGGTAAATTACATACACTAATTGCATGATTCGCAATCGTTCAAATATTTTGTTTATTTTGTCTGCTTCTTCTCTCTCAAGACAAAGGTTCGTTTAGTGTACTATACGCATCTTTCACTGTATTTGACTGGAGAATCTTTCAGAGAACATTCTCGCGTATATCTTTTTACGTATATACTTTATGCCTACATATATCAGAATATTGTCTGACAGAATGAAGAAATAATTATTTTTCCGAAAATAATCTCATTAAAAAACCTCCCAATTAGGTGTGTATTTCGTGTATCATTAATTTCTTTTCTTGGTCGGTCAGTTTCTCAAGAATAAAAGACAATTTTTTCTGTTGACTGTTGTTATAGTTATGATTATTATTATTTCATATAAGATCACTATGAAGTTTGACAAAATGGATCGAATAAGTTTGAACTTTCTTTCATTTTTACAAAATCTATCGGCGCTTCAGAGTATAAATTCTTCCTATTTCTCCCGATTTACACATTGAATCTCTTCCTATTTCCTTTGTTTTGCTTATCCTCGGATTTTCTTTATAATTTTTTAGGAAATTTATTATGTTTGTGGAGGTTTCTCGCTTACATTTCTTTCTTACAGGATTGCGCTATTTTTCTGTATTCTTGAATTTTTATATAGGTATATATGTACATATTTTCAATACAACAATAATTAAGCAATTTCCAGTTTTCGTTTAATTTCAATTAATTATCGTATAAATAAATATAAAAGAGTAAGGACAATAAACAGAGTTCAACTCTTGTCGATTATTGTATTAAAATAGCAAATATTGTTTATCAATTCCAGCTAGAATAACTGCAACTTATTTTATTTCATAAAAGTTATAAATAGAACTAAGTTACTTACTTGCAACCCATGTATGCAAAATTTATTGAAATACAACGATTTTCCATTATCAATAACACAAATTAATAGACAGTTTCAATTATTATTGATTATTCATTTCATTTGCGAAACAGTGTCAATTTATTGGCAGGAAATTTTTATATTTCAATAAAATTTCTATAAATTAGGTACCTATCTATAAAGTAGACTTATAATGATTATTTTAGAAATATTATAAGGCCTACCTACGTTTTTTTGACAGTTACAATATATTACATTTATGCCTGAAACTGTTTTATGAAGTATGCTGTATTATGGATATTCTATTTTAAATGATTATTTTATTTAAGGCCTTCTGGAACTTATCAAAATAGTAGTATCGATTGACATCAAAATCATTACAGGTGAAACCATTAATCAATACTCTATGATCGATAATTTTCATCATGATGCATAGAAAATCAATAAGAAATGAAAATCCGTGTCTTCTTACTCTATGATTTTCATTACAATATCGCAAAGAAAATAGACAATTTAACTTGAAAGAGATTCGCTATTTATATTGAAATATATATCATCTTTTTCCACCTCAATTTATAAAGGAGCAGTTATATTTTAAATCAACGACGAAAGCAAACAAGGAAGGAAAGAAAAGAACTTCTTTTGGTTACCTTGGACACAGCCAAGATGGCCGCGCAGCTGCACGAAGCCGGGACAGCAGCGGTAGCGTTGTTTCGGGATCTCCTTGAGTAGTGTTTTCACACCCATGGCGTAGAGAGTTCTGTCAAAAGAAGGGGGGGGGGGGGAGAGAGGTGAGAGGGCATAGTACATGCGTACTTGTGTCGTGGAATATAAAACACCTAATTTGTAGGCATAAAATAAATGCCTTCGCTGAGATGGATATTTTTATGATATCTGCTTATGATAGGCAGAATTAGTGTATGTATGACTCCTTTAGATCATTTTGAAGAGGGTTATCTCAGCAATGATTGCAGTATCGATCGGAGCATTTCATTTACTGCTCACATTACATAATTAAATTCAAATATTGGTCGTACTGGAGATATACTTTTATCAAAATTTCAAATGACGAAATTAATTAAATGCAATCATGCAATTTCAAATTGCATGCTAAGAATATACTTAGGAACTGCAATAGAAATAGATTAATATCTGCCAGAAGAAAAAATTGTCTATTTCGATGACAATTTACTGAAGGTCATCATCCCAAGGCAAATAGCTTCTTTTTTTAACGTTTGATACATTGGCAAGGTCTCCTAAAACTTGCGATGTCGACAAACGACTTTCACGACACTGCTAGAATCTGCAGAAAACTTACGGTTAAAGTCTTGATGGATCAATGATGGGATGGATGGATAGATCTTGATGGATGATAAACTCTTCCAGGATCAGATAATATATTTGATTGGAACATTTTTGTTGTACTTCGCTTATAAAAAGTTAACATTTGTTCCAATCGATACTTCTGCAATGATTTTACTTAAATAATACTTGCGTTTTTTATAAAAACTCGTGAGTTTTTCGTCAAAAACACAAATACTAATGTGTTTTTCACCAAAAGCGCATACGTTTTTACTAAAGACGCGTTTTTAAGGATAAACACGTGTGTGTTTAACGACTTTTCCTAATATGTTGCAAGTTGTGCTCAAAATTCCATTTTTACGTATCTACAGGGTGTCCCATAAGTAACGCCCCATAGGAAAAAGTATATTAAACATGACATGCGAATATACTGTTCTAT
>JAYRBW010044505.1:0-11497 GCA_036023295.1 Invenusta paracnida
TATCAATGTAAAACTATAGTATAATTTTTGGTCATATTTCCGATAAAATCTAGGCGGCTGTCAGTGTCATTGTAATCAGATTTAAATGGAATAGTTCTGTTCGACTGGTTTTTAAAGCAGTTAACACAATCAGTTAAACAAGAAACCTTCCCGATTCAGTTGAATTGGCCTCTTAACCACGCTTCACTGACCTGAATCCGAGTGTACAGCATTCTTTTATCGGTTTGTTAAGTATAATACTGGCTATTTTGATTATGACGTGATAAAGTGGGCCATGTGAACACAAGAATTTATAAAATTTATGTGTAAAACTAGGGTTTGATGAGTCATGAAAAGGTGTGTACATAATTTTAATAATTATATACAGACTTATTCGATTGTTGGTGTGAGTATTGCGAGATTACAAAATATGTGTCCGCGTTCTGGACCATTTCGAATCCTCTTATATAAACAGTCTGATTATAAATTCAATTCATTTGGGATAGTGAAAAGCTGATCAAATATTTATATACTGTGTGCAAATAAACGTTTATTATAACACATAATATAATATGTAGACACGTATTACCTGATAATGTTACACATCTTTTTAAGCAAAATCTACTATTTGTGATAATGTTTCTCATTCTAGTGTTTGGAAAGAATGAGGGAAATTGTAATGTGATATAGTGTATAGTCTCACGTCAATACGTTTAATGAATTGTTAAATATAAACCCTTGTAAATTTTAACACGCATGAATTTGACGTACTGTTTCCTTCCCTTGGGACTAATTTCGTATCTCCATAGAAACCTACCTACCATATTTAAGAGCTGTCGATCAGGCTACAATTAGTTACATATGACACTACGGGCTCCAGTCAAGGTCGTGTTTACTGGTTAATTTATTCCTGGTTCTTGTGTGTTTGGATAACTGCCAGCCTGGAGTAAATGGAACCTCTTACTACAAGACAAGTGTGTATTCTTGATTCAAGAGATGTGTTATGTCGTCACCCTTTCCTCCTCTGTGTAGTGTAGAATTTTTGCCTCTGCGTCTTGCTGTTCTCTCCATTTTGCCAACTTTCGGGTCTATATTAAATACTAGCAAGACTGATACAGGGTGATATTACGTTAGTCTAATTAAAACTGACATTCTGACCGATGGGTAGTCAACTTATTACAAGACGGATGTAAAGTTAGGGGCAGGAAATCAAAACTAACGATGTCTACTAACTTATTCTCGGTATAAAGAGACCATAAGAAAACTGTATATATGTATGTGTACATTTATAATATAAGGATAAAGAAACTATTCTGTCTAGCTAGAAACATTGTGAGCCTCATTTTCAGCCGCAATGCCTAGCACGCGCGCCTATATTTCATGTATAATACTGCGCATCAAAACCAGTAACCCTTGTGAGCCTCCGTTTCCCCGGTTTATTTCTGTGTTCAAACCAGGGGTACTTGTGAGCCTCCTCTTTCTCACTAGCACGTTATAGTATAGCCTACGTGCAAGCTGACTGCTATCCTTGCAGTCGTTCGGTTTTGCCTACAAAGTAGCTTCACAAAAGTAGTCTTTGTGAGATGGACTGTCTGCCACCATAATTTACCTATTCTATTTTCAACAAAAGTATTGTACAAAAAAAGTATTATTCAACAAAAACCTTTCATACAATCACTTTGATGAACTAGTCTCATGATGTTACTCTGTTATTACTTTATTCTCCTCAATTTATTTTAAATGACTTCACTGATGTCATCATAGAATATTCCAAGCCTATTTTATTTCATGCATATTAATTGTCTACATTATAATATGCGATTACAATTTTTCAATTTTACAATATTTAATATTTATGCTGTTTATATACATTTTTTACTGGTTTACTAGTTTCATAATTCAATGTTACAGTTATTATATATAGTTTTATTTTAATATCAATATAATTTTCATATTAAGCTTTTATAATCATGTCAACTTAAGTAGTGTATTATTTTTCTACCATTTACGTGTAATCTTATGGCTTTACGAGAACTGTTTAGTGGTTGTATTCTCTGATAACAAAGCCATACACAGAGGTTTTTATTTTTGAACACAATGTCACCATTGTGAGCCTCTTCGCATGTCGCCTGCTTTACACGCTGTTTGTATTGTACTTTGTGAGCCTCTCGTTCCTTAGTTTTTTACTGTCTCTCTCACTCTCGCTCTAATTTTGTCTCAGGTTTATGCTTGTAAGGTAGTATGCGAGGGGAAAGAAGGGAGGTTGGAAATACGATTTGGTGTGCGTTTGACGTATGTACACGACCTGGTAAGGACTGAGTTTATGTGTATTACCGAGAGAAAGGGAGGGAGGACGGAATTTAGTTTGCTTGCCTACTTTTACGCTAAAATAGTTGAATTTATTCATCCTAGATGCGGCATTGAAACCATTATAAGCCTCTCAGATAGACAGCTTGAACAATATTTATTCATTTCAATCAATCAATGAAACAGGCTATATTTGCACTAGAATACTTTCTGTTTTCTATTAGTAGTAGTAAATTTTCATTTTTGTGCATTATTGTGTTGTTAAACGCCATATTTAATTTTCGTCGGCTGAATGTGATATCCTATGGTGTTAATACTCTGTCGTTTTTGCATATGCTTTTTGTAAACAAGTTTACACGTTTTGAATGGTATATACGCGTGTTTGGCTTAGGAAACCATAAGTAGATAAGTTTATTAACTAAGGCATCGGTTCACCTTTCATGATGTTTATCTTATAAATTCTCGGTATGCATTTTCTCTTTTGGTGCCAGTATATAGTAAAAACATGCTTTTATTGCTAATAAAACTCTATTGGTTAAATGTTTTTCTTAAAAGTCAAGTGTAATCTTTAATTTGCCATCCAACCCTTTAGTCGCCAAACTGTATATAGACATTATTTTTGTCAATATTTTAGATGTTAATTTTCAAATTACCTTTTATAAAATCTTATTATTAAAATTATTTGAATTATGGAATTTTATTGCTTACTTGGAAATTTTATATTACATACATATTCCAGTTTATTGGGAGTAGAAAATTACTTATTTTTTATTAAGTTTCTATTCAATTATGTGAGTTAATATATATAATAATCTCTTAATTTATTTGAGCAAAAAGTAAGGCTGGTTTGCTCTATAGTGGATACAATATACTACTCTAAATGCACACAGGGGACCTTGGGTGAGTGTTGTGAAGTGGATCCTTTTATGCTTGTTGTGCTTAATTGATTAGCTCTGTGTGTTGAAGAGGGTGGTTGGCCCACTTGACATAGTAATATAGTGCGACGTGCAGCCCTTCTTCCACCAAGAGGTTCATCAAGTGGTACTGTCTGTCAGTTTACACCCCCATCTTTGGTGTTTAAAATTATAGTGCGTGTAAAATATACCTGTTGTCTTTATCTCTCTCTAAAATGGGCATATATACACACATTATTTTGCAATACACATAATAGCTCATTATTTTATTATCTTCTAAATAACAGGGCCTACTTGTGTTGTGTCTATGTGAGTTAGTGTTCGACTAGTGAAGCGATAATAATAACATTAGACTAAGTATACAAATATATAACAATGATAATTTGCTGTAACACGAGAAATGAAGTTCATTTGTTTTACTAGAGACCTATGAGAAGTTGTTAATGTATGAAATAACCGTCAAGCATTTATTTATACAATTTCAAGTGTTTCGTTCGTTTATGAAACACTAACTATTAATTATATGATTTCGTAACAGAAAATTTATTTTATCCATCTGTTAATAGATGATAATTTTCTACAATTAAATATATTTATTTTGATTACGTAATTTGAACTTCATGTGATCTTGTTTCCAGAGGGCTAGTTATGCCTTTCAACGACGTTCTGCATCCCCCAGAGACCATCATCATGACAAACGACAAAGTCATAGTCGCTCTCCAGCCGTTGAAGACAAACGTAGAAAGCTGGAAAAGGTTCGTACTCTAAGAGAATCTTATCTATTGCTTATACGTTTGCAAGACGCAAACATTATTTATTGTAATGCTTAAATTTGCTTTGAATAAGTATAACGTATTCTTTACATGACGTCTTCTATGCCTCTTATTTTAATGCTATAAACAAGAAGTCACCAATGTGTGAAATATCTTTCAACAGGCTTCAAATAGTTAAAAGAATATGTTCTCCAGTTCGGGGCTAATGTAAAAATTAAAAACCGTTTCATAAACATGTAGATTTACAAAATAGGCCCTATATTTATACATTAATGACTGCCTGTTTATAGCATTAAAATTTGAGGTATTATGACACGTGAAACATTTAATTATTCTGGTGCATGACATTTTATGATGCCGATTATATAAATTAATTTGTGTGGCATGATTTTATAATAGTATTATTTTACGTGCTATTATTTTACAACCTATATATATTTAATTTCATTATTTAGCTTTTCGTAAATAATGTTCTTATATATTTTTTAATTTTTGATATATTTTGTCAAGACCATTTTATTTATAATTACATTATGCATATAATAATAATATTATTATCAATGTTCAATGTAAGATTTAAAAAAATATCGGCTGTAATTTGAACAATATTGTACTAAATATATATTACATCAACATTTTAAAAGAAATCAATGACACTTATAATATTAATAATTTACAATTTTGTTTTAGCAGATTGAAGACGACAAGAGCGATCAAGATGTCGTAGTAGATGACAATGGAGAGGTATTGTTTTCTTAACATATTATTTAAATTACACGTTCTACAGTTATATGATTTTCTTTTACAACCTTTTGTATAAAATTGCTTCTTTTCAGGATTCTGGCAATGGTGTTAATGGCGATAAAAGCCCAAAAGAGAATGGCGACGTTAAAAAGGAACCCCACTTAGTAAGTGTAGACTTAAAATCTATTCATAATCTATAGTGTTATTATTGTTTATTCGAACCATCTACATAATAATATTGTGTGCTCGCATTTAATACATAATAATGTTATACATATATTATTCTGTTGTTTCAATATTTTCTCTTATGTATACTTTGAATTGTTTATTTGTAGGACAAATCTGGAACTCCAGCTAAATCTGGTACTCCAAATAGTACAGGAAGTAATACACCGGGTCCATCAGTTGCACCCAAACCAAAACATCCTCTTGGTAAGAGAAATGAAGCATATTTAAACGGAATTTATGTTATTGGAGTTGGTATGTGTTTATCGTTGATATTCTTGGAATGTTTTGGATTACCTTTTTAATGTTTATAATTTATGTTATTGAGTATTGGTAATTATTTTATCGTTGATATTATAAGATTTTTGGGGGTATTATTTAATATTGATAATCTATATTTTATGTGTATGTTTTATGTAAGAGTAATAATTATTATATATTACGTTACATTACATATTTTGGGTTAATATTTATGATGTACAAATATGTTAAAAAAACTTTCGAATAATGTACATACGTACTCTTACAAGAAACTTGCAGTTTAAGAACAATTTAAACTATGATTTATTAGATATCTTTAATTATTTTTTTGTTTGAAGACACGCAACACCAATAATAGGTATCTACGAATTTAAATAATTATTCATTATTATTTGTAACACAACTGAACAAATAAACAGCTTAAAATTTTAAAAATTGTACTATACTAATATATATTTGTAAATTAAAAAAAATGTATTCAGATATCATGTTAAACAATATTAGGTACAATGAATTAACACACGTTATTGACTTTGAATCTGCGACTTATTGACGATAATTGTGAAATTAACAGTTGAATATATTTTATAATCAGTCTTTCTTGTATTAACGTAGTATTTATTGTAAAGTGTATGAATATATCATTATTAATCTATATACAAAATGTATCTTATTAAATTATTTTATCTAATATAATACATTTTATTAATCTTTTATCAGTTATTCTCAATGTACTAACTATACTGTATTTGTATAATAATAGTTTGATATATAATAGACTTGTAGAAAAGCTACCTGTTTATACCAGTAATAGTTACTGAATCTTATATATTATATATATATATTATTATCATTGTCTCTATAATTGGTATAGACTGTAAGGAGGCTATATAGTCAAACATTAGCACCCGGTATGCTTTAAGAAAGTGAATACAAGAAATTCTAAAGATACCAAGCGGTAATTCTATACTATAATTGTATATATTAAAAGCTCTAGGAGAGTATCAGATTTCTTAAACGAGCACTGTTTCGTGTTTGTATTATATCGAGTTTTATTGCTTACATTTTCGTTGTTATCTTTTTATTGGGTCAATTATTTGGTTGAGTTTTTGTTGTTATTAAGTTTTGTTTTAATTCTATTTGTAGTAATTTTTATACATAATATGTGAATTTTGCATGTATGTTTTACAGTATTGTGTATATATATTTCATCGTGATTATATACGAGTATGTAGCAATGCACAATTTATATGTAATATTTTTATAGCCTGCAGTCCTATAGATTCAGGTTGCATGTACACTACTTGATTTTATGATAATTATTTTCCCCTTGATAATTAATGTTTAATTATAAATAATTTCACGTATTTTAAATAAATTCAATTAACACATCATTAATTGTTTAGGTTATTTTCGTAGTCATTTTTTAAAGGAAATTATACGATAATTAAGCATTTTTCTTAATCATCTTATTCACACTTGTAATATTAAATAGAGAAAATATACCACTTTCCATAATATAGCTATACATATATCATGTTAATTGAAATTATGTTCAATTTGTTTTTAGTGGAATTAATAGTATTGTCTATATTTGACACATTACATTGCTGTTTGTGTTGTTACCGGACATTATATAAATTTATTCCATTTACATATTGTAAATTTAATTTCGTTATACGAAATACTTTTGCTGCGTTTTGTAACGCAATAATCTATAATCAAATCCTCCAAAACAAAAATATTATTTATTATACATATTAATAGTAAGGATTGTAATATAGGGAAAGAGGATTATTATAATATTGCTGAGATCACTAGCTATAGCTTCAGGAATCCAAAAACTTGTTTGTCCGTGTTTTAGATTTTCAGCACTTCTGTCCTTTGATTAACCCTAGTAGATTAAGGTTAAGCCATGTAGATAGATTATTAAAACATGTATTAAACAAATAATTATGATGACTTAAAGCAATGTTTTGTACATGTTTCATAGAATATTTCTGTTATATTATAATTCGAATTATTACAATTTGGGTGGTCTCTTTTTTCAAAATAAATTTAGAATACCTCCCACGAATTATATTCAAAAATATACGCGTAAATCGGCATATATCATCTAAAATATATGATCTAATGTGTAGCCTGATTAGATCTCTTCTATGATTAGTGATATTAGTCTTTGTACATTATAATTTATATCTTACAAATACAGTTATAGACTTTCTATAAGCATTGACGAAATACATATTAATAAATCTCTCAAATGGCGACTTATATTACTGTCCAATCGCTTAATAATATTCAAGATGGTTTAACTTTGAGAATATTGTCTATTTCGTTTTTATGGATGACTCTTACCCTGAGGTTATTGAGAGCCAATTTATTTTGCTTATCAGGGTATCATTCTACGTTGTGTATACGTATGTACACAAAATATACACACATGATGAGCACTAATAGAGTCGAAAGTCTATATTTATTTTGTATGTGTGTGTCCAAGAGTCTGACGCAGTGCGTTGCGTGTGATTACTGCGCAGCTTTTATCACTAAAGGGATAAAATTGGTCCCTCGAGGCGGCCACATCAGGATTGACCAATTACAGTATTAAGGGGAGAAGTCCCAACTCGACTGGGCTCTTGAATAATAATATGTTCGGTCGAGCCTTGGGGTCTTACAAGTAGGAGTGAATAGAATGCCAGCCCATTCCTCGCCCATATAATATTCTGGTAATTGCTTCCTCAAATCGAGGCTAGAATGAAATAAAGCTAAGGAGGGAAAAGGGTGCGTTTAAAGATAGAGATGCTGGTAGTGCCTCATTATGACGTTATTATATGTCACTTTTTCTATGTCACATTTCTTGAAAGAACTGTATAAATCAATAATTATGTAAGAGCGTTCACGCACTGTGGTCTTGATTATCATTTCTTCTCACGCTCGTTGTCGTTACCTTTGTGATGCTAAGAACGTTTGTTAACTATACTTTAAAATATTAGAACCACTGAACATAACAGAATGAACACCTCTATACTGATATTTTTGAGTGCGTTATTTTATGACTTTGCCTTCCTTCTTGACCTTGATAGATAATATTTCAAGTGTCTATTAAACTTTACATGAAAATAGTGGTTTAGTTTTACATTGAATGTAATATGTATTTATATTTTGTACCACTTTGAATCACTTTTGTGTTGCCATATTTTACATATTATTATATTATGTATTATATGAGTCACCCATGTATTGATGTTTGCTTTTTTATTTTTTGTGTATTATGTACAACTTAGTCTCTGTTGTGAGCACTTGTCTTGTCCATCTGTTGGTCTGTCTCTCTAGCATCACCCGGCGGTCCCCCTTTCCCCCACCATCCCTCATCTGGTCTTGGCACTGTCGGCTTCTATCCAGATCTCAGCCCGGGACGTCAGACGAGTACTGGGACAATTCCGCCACCCATTGGAATGGGACCTCATTCGGCTGCAGCGAGTTTAGCCGCCTACCGCACCGGAATGCCTCAGGTGAATATTACACCTTGGTTTCATCACCCTTTTAAATTAATCTTCTCCTTTGTTCACTTTAAATTTTGCGATTTTGAAGTTTTTTAACATGTACAATCTTTGTGTGTGCACCTTTGTGGGCCTCCTCTGTTTATTTAATGTATCTATCTTTAATAGTTATTTATTATATTTCTCCTTTTTAGTTAAATTTTGATCCTGCGGCCGCTATGCGAGGTCAGCTACCTGGTATGCCGAATTCAAAGCCGTAAGTTTTTACTTTTTCTTTTTAGATATTTTATTGTTTTGTGTACACTTGCGAGCCTCCCTGTTAGACCATTGCGAGCCTCTCACGCACGTTTGCTGCATAGTTGTTGATCATTGTATGCCTCCTATTGATCTTTTTTTCTATTTAGAAAACGCGGAGTAAATTGAGATAGAGAGAAAGTAGACGGGGGGTAGCGAGTCGAGGCGAATGAAGAGAACGAAAAACTTATATACAACTAGCTACAATTCTTATTTTCTCTACACGTCACGGATCTTGTCCCCTGGGGCATATTGCTTCGGCACTCCAATTCCCTAATTCGTCGATAAAGAGGCAGTGTTAAATCTGTTTTATAAGGTTGTATGAGTGGATTTGGAGCTACTGAAGGCGGCTAGCTCCGCCGGAAACAGGGACGCTGGCTGTGCCATCTTCGCCTTCTAATGCTGTCTGTCAGAGCATGTCTGTAAGTCTAGCTGCTCTATGCCAGCCAGCCATTAGTATGTGGTTGGTGAATTAGCTAATTTGCCTGTCACGACAGAGACTAGTTCGCGTTTCTTTTTCTCCCCCTATATCTGTCTCCTCTCCACCCCACTTCTTATCACTCCTTCCCCCTCCAAGACACACGATTGCTATTGTTTCCATTCTCGACTGTTGTATCCGTGCCATAAAGGCAGTAAGTTGTAAGGGTGAGTTTTAGTTATTTAACATTTTAACTGCAAGAACTTCTATTACCGAGGAGATGTTTTTTTAAGTTTGTTGAATAACAGCAGGCAGAAGTATGTTTTTTCTTTGTCCATAATATTATTGCCGTCTTTCGCATGGTTTACTCCGCCTTCCTTGCGGATAGTTGATCTCTTATTCTCGACACCACATCCTGTCAGTTGCTTTGCCTGCCTGTATACACAATTTGGTTTGGAAAGAAAATATTATTATTGCGTGTAGTGTTATTGATTGATTAATATATTTATCGCTCTTGCTTCCTAACTTTCCCACACTCTTCTTGAAATTTCCTGATTAAATCTCCTTATATCGAGTCAGATGTGTAACGGACAGGGGGAGTGTTTCTTCTTTGGTTTAACTACATAATATGTATAAGTTAATAGTCTTACAAAAAGTTTTTAAGTTAAGTTTATATCTTGTCGAAGTTTTTCAAAACATAATTTTATAGTACAATGTGCAAACCGATGTTAATATTTTTATAACTACAGAAGTGATTTATCCTCAATCTGATACTTGGTGTATATACTCAATGTAACCTCAAATTCTTACAAAATGTTTACTTATTTTAAATTACAATCTAAACAAGAAAACCAGTCATTGATTTAGAAGAAGAAGTTTTAATTTTTTTTCCTAAAATTATATTTAGGGTTATATTAGTTCTGTTTATGATAAATTATTCTTTTATTACATTTTGATTAATATTAATATAATTTGAAACATTTGTCGCTATTAAAATTATAATTGGAGGTGGCTTATTTATTACTTATTTTTTAATTATTATTATTATTAATATGTACGTATATGGGCCCCATGATATCCTATGTATGGGCCCCAGTTTGATAATATTACATAACTTATGGGCCCCATGCACCTAGTATGGGTCTCATACGCCTTATGGGCCCCTAGTCAATATATTTTATAATGTAAAGCCTAGTCAATATATTTTATAATCAACGTATGGGCCCCACCACGTTTCATGTGAAGCCCGAACGGGAATATAAATTCTTATTATTATATATTACTTAAATTATTATACTACAATTACTATTCTATTCTATTTTAAATTGTATATTAACTACTTTAGTTGCTTTATGTGGGCGAATTTTATTCTGTGTAAGCATATGATATATTATATGTTTTTAAAATAAGATAATTATAGTTATATTATTTTTATAATACCCTTTATCGTCTTGTATGTTTATAACATTAACATATTGTTTAGCTGTTTTACCTTTTGTTTTAGATACTATTCGTATCATGCATTATGCTTTGCATGAATTAGTTGCTTTATAAAATTTATAAGACATTGTAAAATTATATTTTTGCTTTTTGATACTTCTTTCTTGTCCCGGGATTAAATGGTTTTCTAAAACCTAATGCAAGCTTCTGTTACTGAATATGTAATATAATCATTTATATCGTTTGATAAGAATAATTGTGTCAAAATGACATTATTATTAGAACTATTCATAGTAATGAATAATAATAATTAATAAATGGCGTCGAATTATCGATTTGTTGCAATATTCAGGTATTCGATATCATATACATTAATCCATTTTGTACTTTGGCAATGACCGATTTTATAGTTAACTGAACATTAATCCCTAAATTTTGATATTTCATCATTATGTTTGCAATTCCACTGATATAATACACCATGTGTATAATACACTACGCTCCAAACCGGAGGATGCTGTCAAGTTTGGCTGGGCGGCCCTTGACCTCCTGTTATAATCACGGATGCGGGAAATGAAAAAAATGGATTTTCGATTCAGCAGATGTGTATTTCATAGTATTTAATAGTCTGGTTCCATCAGG
>JAYRBW010044527.1:0-11495 GCA_036023295.1 Invenusta paracnida
AATTGGATAAGCTTCATTTTGATACCAAGATTGTCACTGTAGCTATTGTGGATCTCTAGATGAATCTGGAAATGAATACGAAAATGAATAAAGAAAAAAAGTTTTAAATGTATATATATAGGTAAATAAAAATGTATGTCAATCATATTAATATAAATTTACTTGATTTTTTATATTCGAGTAGGCATAGTAGACTGTCCAATTCTAAAACAATAATAATGATGCTAGAGAGACAACTGAAAATAACCCATTAGTTTATTTTTAAGTAATTAACTTCAATCAATTTATAGTACACATTTTGTCAGTTTACATATATTTAATATTGATCAACAAACAGCTGTCTATAAATAGACAAACAATTCACATACTAATATATTAAAATATATGAAAACATACTTTATTTCTTATCATCCTTTTCATATATTTCTGCTATTTTCTATAAACAATGAAAATATACAAAAATTGAACAATGCATCAAAATTACTTCAGTCTTTCAGATATAGAAATTTAATTAATATTCAATAAATCTCATGATATATTCTGATTCATAAATAAAGTATTGTCATAAGTCTATATTCCTAAAAAATAATTTAATTTTAAAATTTTGAAATGAATTTTGAATATAACATTTTAAGAATCAATTTCTAGGGTTTATCAGTGTTATCTGACCTTTTTTTCCTATTTCCCCCATTTAAGTGCATTAAAAAAATGGTCCTACAGGCTGCCTTCAGTACATACAAAGCATGATCTCCATAGTACCCAATGCTGCAGTCTGAAGCTATAACGGGTGGTAGATGATAAATAAACAATCATATTATTGATATGTAAGTATGTACTAATAGCATGGAAGCTCCTATTGGTACATACAGTGTAAGTTGACCATATTAATATCCCAGTGGCAGTTAAACCCTTAATTAGTCATCTACAACATCCAGTATCCCTATATTTCATATTATCAAGGTAGAGACTGCCAATAGATGGTCTCCAATTATTTCTTGCATATCACAAATGAACAATACATACCAATAGTATTTAATTGTAAAGACACATATGAACTCAAATAGTAGCTGCCATGTTGGAAATGGAATGTCCAAAATTAAACAAAAACACTGAATATATATCCAAATTATAAAATTGTGTAATAAAATACCTAATAACATTTGATTGTTTTTGTTATTCTATATATAAATATATAAAAACCTATAATTTGGGATTACCAATATAATTAAAGTCAGAATAATAATATGATCTGGATCAATACCTAATATGTTAATTGGCATGTATGATATATTATTTGGGTGATTGTAAAGTTCTTGGCCATAAATTAATTTTTTTTGGAAAATAAATATTGACAAATAAAACAAAAAATAAATGTAATTAAATTTATATATTGTAAAGGATAGTGAGATTCTTGATAATCATGGTGTGTTTGCCAGTTGCAGCCACCAGATTTTAGGGCAATTGTAGAGTTCTTGGCCATAATTTAATTTTTTTGGAAAATAAATAAGATGTAAATAGAACAAAAAATAAGTGTAATTAAATTTATATATCATAAATGATAGTGAGATGCTTGATAATTATGGTATGGTTGTGGCCACCAGCTTTTAGTAGTGTATAGGGGTTACTTGTTAATTAAATTTATTTTTGTTTTACATTTTATTTATTTTATTTATTTTCTGAAAAAAATTAATTTGTGGCCAAGAACTCCACAATCACTGTTTTTAGTAATGTATCTAGAGGTTACTTGTTAATTACATTTATTTTTTGTTTTTTACATTTTATTTATTTTCCCAAAAAATTTAATTTGCAGCCAAGAACTCCACAATTGCCATTATTTATTTTATAATATAACAAAAATTGTTATGCATCACCCATTGCATTATTCAACAGCATTCATCTTAGATGATTAGCTATATACTTGACTTGGTTGATAACCTTTAAAACATCCAAAGGTATGTCATTATAAACATATGATACATGGGCAAATACAGGGGAAGGGTGTTACCTAGGGTGTTACCTAGGTGCCCTTTTTCAAAAGATATCAGCAATCAGTATAGAACTTGTGTCTGTTCACTAGCATGTCTAAGGTTGTTGTGTACAGACATTGAAACTATTAACCTAGTCTATATTATTATAAAATGTAATGTTTTACAATTTTTAATTATGCCCCATTTATGGCTTATAAAATGTTAAGAAATATTCTTTCTATAAAAAAATCAGTACTGGAAACATGTGCCCTTTTTTCAGCACACCCCCCTTACAAAAATCTTGTGTCTGCCCCTGTATGATATACTATAGCAGCAACAGGACATTTAATCAGTTTGTTCCCATATAGATCTCCACTTATTCATGATGAATTTGAGTACCTACTGAATTGCTTCTTTCAACAGATGCAGCAGTTATTGGGATCAGATAAATTACATTGAGAATCATGTGGATGTTCAGAAACTGCTTACTGATCATTGCCTCCAATGTTCCTTGAATTGTTGCTGGCAGGCTGTTGACTCATTTCCACATGTGCTTCCATAGATGAACTTCTGCATTGAAAGGAGAACTTGAAAGAAGATCAACCAAAGATCATTGCATAACTATGTTTATTTTTCATCAGGCTGCAATTCTAGATTTGAAGGAAAAAGTCCTAAACTAAGTTTTGCCAGTGTTGAATTTTGCTAATTCCTGACAAAAGTTCAGAAATTATATTGTCATGATATGGGATGAACACAGCTTGGCACCAGTATGCTACAGTATCATTCACAAGAGCATTATTGGAAAGTGTTTGTTTGCCACATCTCCTAGGGATGTTTATAGGGTAATCTACTAATTTGGACATAGACATAAATCTGGAATCCAGCTTCTTGAGATGAGACCATGCTTACTGAGCATGATGCAACATATATGATGGGCATAGTCCTATTGAATAACATTATTTCAAAATTTTTTTACATGCCACATCATGTCATGTTGCATTGCATTGAGCTTGGTTTGCATGGCTCTTAACTCCAGACCCAAAAATGTTTATTTGGGAATGCTGTGTGCAACTGTCAGTTTTAGCTGGACAATTCAATAATAACTGACATAAAAATTCCTTGATTTCAATATATAGTCCATATTTGGAAATTCTAAAGTTATTTTAGTCTGATTCCTATGTAAATCTAGTTATAGTAATTACTAAATAGCTAAAAATGTTGCATAATGATTAAACCATTAAAACATATTCTTGTTATGGTTACTTTGTACAGGGGTTGTACATGCATATTCTGGTAGATATGAGGTTTTAATAAATATTTTAATTTTTGACCTGTTTTCTTTATTTCAGTATTAAATATGGACAGTGCATGTATTGTCAATTGGGAGAAGACAGATGTAAGTTAATCCATTTTATTATATATAACTACATTCTTGAACACTGGCTTATAGTCAATATAGTTATTTTGATAAAGTTTGATAAACATAATATTAATATATATATTTAACGTATGGAGTCATATTTAGCTGTATTTTGTTTAGCTATTAATTGTTTATGAATATCTATTTGTACTGTTGTTTTTTGCTATTTAATTTATTTTTGTCTGTTTATTGTTATTAGCATGCATCACATTTAGCCACTAACACGAATATGTGTTTCAGTTAAAAGTGACAACAATTAACTTTTTGAATTGTATTAATATTATTTAATTTTTAAATATCAAAAATGTATGGTTAAAACAATGGAGATAACTATTTCACAGACAATTATTGACATATAAATGACATATTCCAAAATACTTTAAAGCATTTGATTTCTTGCAAAAGTTATTTTGTGTTTTTCTAAACAGAACAAAATCTTTCAAGCTTTACATTAGCTAGTGTGTACTACAAAAATACAAAAATATAGTTTTAATTGTGACATTAATGATTGGAGGATTAAAGCTATTGGTTCTAGTGGAATTAATGTGAACTATTAGTAGATTAATTAATGTGTCTAAAATTTGAGATTAGAATGTTCTGAAAATTTCACTTATTATATGACATTGCATAAAAGGTAGAACTGTCTTTTTGTCATTGTAATTGTAATTGTGTTATTTTAAAATGAATGTTTTAATTTTTTTAGGTATGTGTTTATTACTTATTTCAATGCTATTAATTATGCTTTTAGTGCTAATGGTTCTAGCTTAGAAAATATGTTAACTTATTGATGTTCGAACATTTTTAAACAAGTATATGATATGTTGTTTGATTTTTCGTTTTATTTAAGCTATCTTTAAAAAATAGATAACAAAGGAATTATGATACTGTTGAATTTAACATGTACTGTTATATTATCATATGAATATAATAATTCGTATTCTCATCAACGAATTCACATACTGTTGAATTTAACATATTTTACTGTTATATTATATTATAAATATAACAGTTTGTATTGCAATTATTCGTTATGCAAGTTTATTCATAATCATATATTAAAAATATTAACTGTTGTTAATTTTTCTAAAAACGTCTAACGTTTTCTAAAAACTATTACATTTTTTAATAGACAATTACCGTAATTATTATTTTAAATGGTATATTGCCATTGGTGAGTAAATTATATATTGAACAAACGTTTATAACAAATTGATACATATTTAGTTTGTACAGTTGATATTGATGTACATATACAATACGTTTTGTTGACCTCTTAGATTTTATACACTATCTTGCAGCAAACTGAGTCAAAGGTTAGAACTCCTGTGGCTAAACGAAGAAGACAAGACTCTATATCATGTTATGGCAAGAGTCTCAAAATGACTCCTATATCTTCTGTCTTGGAGGCGCTGAAACAACAAAAATCACTTACTGATGAGTAAATTGCTATTTTTGTGCACCAGTTTTACCCTTTTTTTGTTATACTAAATTGATCATTAATATTTTGTCGAATTTTATGAGTTATTGATTGAATAAAGTTTGTTTGTATTATATATATATTTATGTTTTACTTCACTAGTGAAGTTAATGCTTTCAGTGAGATTGCTAATAGGGAGTTATCAGTCGATATTGTCGAGCATTTGCTCCAAACTCTATGCAATAAGTTGCCACCAGGTGCCGCTGTTAACTGCTTACAAACCATTCTTAGGTGAGTTTCAAAGTTGAATTATTACTATGATATTTGATTCGAAAACTCATTTTATGAATACATAGAATACAAAATCTTAGTCACAATAACATTTTGTACAACGTTTTTAATGTCTATTTCCAGTTTTTAATGATACATTTTTCTGTTTCTTTTAAGTCTCTTCAAATTACGTTTATTTATTCGTGTTTTATATTAAAAACATCAATATAACTGCGAGATTATGGGGCTAGTTAATATCTTTGTTGCGTCTTAGAAACATTGTGAAACCTATATATATATATATTGATTTTCATATCCAGTGCACCTGACGAAACTATTATGAAGAAATCTAATCCAGAACGTACACGGAGAAAACGATTTAAAATTGTGTAAGTATAATTTAGAAAACAATTAAGAGATAAGACACATTACTTTCAGGTAGATAAACTAATGGATTTAGAATAGAACAAACTGCTTTTTGTTAGCATAACATTATATAGATGTAATAAAGTTACAGTAGCATTGAAAAAACGGAATACTTTAGGGTTTCCATAAACTAATATAAATTTTCTGTTGAATTTATTTGTTCTAAAAGATACGATTGTAATTCGTTGGGTCATGTAAAACGCTTCATTTATTGATGTTTTACTCTTTTAAATATCCAAACTGTTTTAGCAGACAAGGCATGACATCTACCCTTCAAAGTTTCTTAAAGACATTATACAGAGTTAACCTGTGCTTGTTTCAATTAGCCTATGAGGTCCAGAAGCCAAACATGAAGCTACAGAGGTTCGGTGCAATGCCATGGTCTACATATTTAGATATAATATGGTAAAGTAGAAAGGTTACGGACAATATGCGGTTGCTGAAGACAAACATAATATTAACAGAGAAGTCCCTCATTTCTAAGCGTATTAACAGTGGATATCTGCGAACAATTGTGGGTTTAATGCTTTCAATGTTTTTATAGAAAATGATCTACTAGCATTCTACTACAGCAAATTATAGCTATAGGAACAGAAATAGTAATGTGACCCTGGCCTAAGTAAAGGCGGAATCGAACACTTTGATCATAAGGTGAAGAATAACCGCCTATGTGATCAGGGGGAGTCGTGGAAGATAAAATAGTTTTTAGTAGGTTAGTGTCATCTAGTAATTATAAAAATGAGGATTACATCTATTCTTCAGGAAAATATTTAGATTTACAAGCTGATAATCACTTACTATATTGTACATTGTATAAGGTGATATATCCATTTATTGTGTTTATTGTTATCCATATACCCACATCATTTATCGTAAAATTATATCAGCCAGTTATTATTGATTAGATTTTTACATTGCAGCGTGTTAGAATATGTATTTTAAATTTAAATGAGCTTATTTTATATAATTTCTATATATATTATACTTTCATAATGAATATTTATGATATTAATGATACATTTAAAGCTTTTTCGTCTTAATTAGCGTATTTAATAGTTCAAATGATAAAAACCTAATGAATAGTGTAAATTCTGTACTAATTTCTTATGAAGACATTAAGTCTAAGAGACTAAGTCTATGCAGACTGACAGTAGTTAGTTTAATATAATTTTTCTTCCAGGAACAAGATAATCTCGGGTAGCCAACTCCAGGCCCGAAACCTCTGCTCCCTCTCTCTCTCTGAGGTGGCTACCCTCATTTGCTTTCTGCAAGCCCAGGTCGTCTCTCTCCCTCTGACCGCTATGGGCCCCATGAATTATGAGGCTGTCCAGGCCCGTTTATGTTTGGGTGGCAGGAACAAGACTAGAGGTACACAGTTACCCGTGTTAGAGGCGGAGGTTGATGCGGGCAAGATGTGTCGATTCATCCAATCTCTTGTTACCGCCCAGTTGACGGCT
This sequence comes from Invenusta paracnida, assembly GCA_036023295.1. Lineage (NCBI taxonomy): Eukaryota > Metazoa > Platyhelminthes > Proseriata > Coelogynoporidae > Invenusta > Invenusta paracnida. Next base: position 6,958 of record JAYRBW010044527.1, read on the forward strand.
ATTCAGGCTGCGGGAGACGAGGGTCTTCAAGCGGCCCTTGTACAACTCAAGGATGCTGTGGTCAGGAGGGTAAGTAGTATGGATTTGTCATGATTAAATTTATGAGGATAATGATATGATATAAGTTGTACAATGAATTATTTTCAATTTGGAGTATGTGTTTGGAATTGAAGGAAAATATGGTAATTCCGATTTTAACAGATTTTTTTAGTAAACGAACATCTTGCTATAAATTCTAGATTACTAGATGAGCCGACGCTCATCTTTATCAAGGGATGTACATTACAAATGGACAATAAAATTACAAGACAGCAAACCAAGTCAGAACCGCCAGTACACACAAACAACACGGCCAGCCAATCATAGAAGCCTGCGCTATATGTCGGGGAGAGAGGCGTCGTTCTGTCTATTAATACAATTAGGAGAGTTAGAAGAAATAAACCATTTCTCAAGAGCAATTCTCACATGGGATCTCGATTCCTGCCTGAGGACAATTGCGTGCGGAAAATCAATAGTGTGGTTATTATTGATAGCGTGAGCCGCTACAGCCGACTTCTCTAATTGTAAGAGCTAAAGTGTATCTTTGTGTTGTTTTAGCCGTGTATCAAGCGAGTTGCCTGTTTGTCCCACGTACACAGCAGTGCAAGAGGCAGGGGATACGGTAAACTACTCCTTTGATGTTTGAAGAAGAGATGTGCTGTTTTGGGATGGGAATAAGGTGTCCAATTTTTGTCGAAGGCTTAAATAAAACCTTTAGTCGGTGGTTAAACAATACACGCTTCAGATGCTCAGATGTACCTTTTACATACGAAAGACAGACCACTCCAGAAGTGCGCTCTTGTGGTATGGGCGGAGGAGGTGGGGGCTGACGAAGGAAGTGGGTAGGATATCCATTCGCAGCAAGAACCGAGTTAGTAAACCGAAGCTCTTGTCTGGTGATCGGCGTGTTGGAACAGATATCCATTGCTCGTTTCCTTAATGTGCGAACAACGGACATTTTATGTGTCAAGGGGTGGTGAGAATCGAAATCCAAGTATTTGTTGGTGTTAGTAGATTTCCGAAAGACACCAGTCACAAACCGATTGTTGTCTCTCCTAACACACACAACCAAAAAAGCAATAGAATTCAGCAAGTTTTCTTTCTCAATGGTGAACCTAATAGAGTCTTCAAGCGAGTTAATGTGAGCGTGGAAGCTGTTGATCATAGTCTCCAGAATCAGGACCCAGGTATCGTCCACGTACCGTTTCCAACAGCGTATCCCGTGGTCATTAGAAGAAAGGATTCTTTCCTCAACATCATCCATTACTAAATTCGCCACCACTGCTGAGACCGGAGATCCCATGGCACAACCGAAGGTTTGGTTGAAGAATTCATCCTTAAACACGAAGTGAGTCGAGGATAAACAAAATTCGAGGAGCTGGCAAATATTATCCACTGATAACCTTGTATTTTCGGGTAAATCCTGTAGGTTGGAGAGTCTTCTACGTGATAAAGAAACCGCAAGCGGGACCGTGATTTTGGTAAACAGTGAGACCACATCAAAAGATACCATAATCTCACCTTCCTCGTAATGTAAATCACGGATGTGTTCACAAAAGTGTGTAGAATTTAAAGTAGTGTTATCAGAATTTCCAACCACCAAATTAAGGATGTCTGCAACGAGTCTAGAAAGGGCGTAGGTTGGGGCAGCACAGAAGGATACTATAGGGCGCAAGGGGATGTTATCCTTGTGGATCTTAGGCAAACCGTAGATAGAGGCAATGGAAGCGTCGGTGCTGCGGGTTCTGTATTAGGTCAGAGCGTTGAGTTTTCCTTCTCTGAAAATACGAATAAGAATGGCATGCATGGACCTCTCTACCAACTTCGTAGGGTCTCTGGTAATGCGCGAGTAGGTTTCCTGATCATCAAGTAATTGATACATTTTGGAATCATAGGAGGCCGAGTTTATGACCACCGCGCTAGTGCCTTTGTCAGCAGGGAGAATAACAATATCATCAGCGCGTTTAAGGTCTTGGATAGCCGCACGTTCAAAGGGGTGATATTAGAGTGGATGGTTTTGTTGTTCCGAAGAGTACGGATGGTGTCAGATCTGATGATAGTTTTGCTTTCTTGAGAGAGGCTTGATAATCCAGATTCGAAGGCCGCTATCATTTCCGGGATGGGAACAACCTTGGGGGCGACAGCGAAGTTCAAACCCTTTTCTAACACGGACACGTGAATAGGCGTTAGTACTTTATCCGAGAGATTAAGCACCCACTTTCCTTTGTCAATGTTAACGGGACTCTTGTTGAGAGAACGTTCGCAAAGCTGCAAGTTTTCGGTCATGACAGACAACCTTCGCCTCTTAAAAATTAGAGAAGTCGGCTGTCGCTGCTCACGCGATCAATAATAATCACACTATTGATATTTCCCGCACGCTATTGTTCTCAGGCAGGAATCGAGATTCCATGTAGGATTGGCACTTAAGAAATGTTTTATTGCTTCTAACTCTCCTAATTGCATGAATAGACAGAACGACGCCTCTCTCCCCGACATATATCGCAGTCTTTTATGATTGACTGGCTGTGTTGTTTGTGTGTACTCGTAGTTTTGACTTGGTTTGCTGTACTGTAATTTTATTGTTCATTCTTTTTGTACATCCCTTGATAAAGGTGGGCGTCGGCTCATTGAAATATATTGGGTTATTTTATTACTCATTTATCGTTGCGATTAATCGAAAGTTTGTTCTTTTTTTTAAACATGTTTCAAAGGTTCAATCCCGGTGTTTTTCCATATATATATATATATAAATTTAAATGCAGGTGAAACATATTTTGAAAAATAAAATATAAATGTGTTTGAAATGTCTGTTTTAATTTTTGGACTTAAATTAATTGGGATTATTATATTCTTGATCAGTAAAATGCTTTGTGAATACTTCGTATATTGAGAAGAGTATTCAGATAAATACAACCAAAGTATTGGTACGAACCTACTCATCTTACAATATTTATTTTAATATTGGTTGAAATATTCATTACAAAATATAAATTAGTTTTTAAATGGTAGCGGTTTTAAAAATGACCGTTCTTGTCGTATTCTAATATGTATATCTTCTGTAGGTAGGTTACTCGCATATATGAGCTGCATGAGCTAACTACCTACTGCCGTATAGTTTTAGATATGCCCTTTGAAATTTATAGAGTAGTATCTAAAATAATATATGTGTAATAGTATCAAAAATTATTCTAACAAACTTCTTTTAGTAAAGAAAAGTAATGCATTAATGCTGTGATGGGGTATATTATTATATTACGGACGTTCGTACGTCTACCTTCGTCATTGCCTCACCGCTCAGTTTGGCGAAAGCAAAACCGCTGCATCACGCTTATACCTTGCGACAAGTAATGCAGAAGAACGGCCAGACACTGTCAAGTTTATCGACCGCGTCGAAGTTGCCTGTCGCAAAACTGATATTCCCCTGCATAGCCGTGATTTTCAACGATATGAGATGTTTGGCAATGGATTGCTTTGTGATGATATCCGACTTCTTCTTCTTCGCTTTATCAATACGCGCAAAAGCTCCACAGTTCAGCCCACAGAGCTCCTCATCTTGGCCGAACAGGAAGAAGACCTTCTCCAGTACGCCTCTATCAAAACAGCTGCACCATCTGCGAAGGCTACGCTGTCAGTTGACCCCTTTACAAGCCAAATACACAGACCTTCTCGCAGAATCAACGCCGCAATCAGCCGTTCAAAACCATCACCGAACGCAACCATCTCCACTCACTCCTACTTTCCAGGCACCACCTTTTTCTACCACTAACATTCCTCCCCCTTTCAACAGTCATCTTTCTCTTCCGCTCCCACTCCTCCATTTCTAACCAATCAACCAACTCAAATGAAACAATGCACACATTGTACTAAGATTGGACACAGAGCTTAGGATTGCTATACCCTTCATCCTGAGAAAAGACCAACTCATTTCCAGAACTTTCAACCACCAGCGAGAGTCTATCCTGTCACTGCTGTTTCAACCGCAGTATTCTCCTTCAATCCATCCCGAACTCCAGGATACAACCCCCCCACCCTCGCAAAGGTCGAACCTTTCTCACGTAACCTTTCGTTCCTGCATAGAAACAGGAGAACGCAGAATATCCGGTCGCGTAAACCTCCGAATTCTCGACCTGTTGAAGTTCCTCGGTACGCAAATCTTCTGCCCAACCCCGCACCATTCACAGTTTCTCAGTCCGTGCGCAATTCTCTCACACATCCGTCAGGCTACATGGATGTGTTAAACTATCCGTATGACCCGATCTCATCCACTCCGAACGACGGCTACGACGCAAATGGCATGTCCCCATGGCCATGGCCTGACCCATTTGCGGATGATCACGACATCCAATACATGTCCAGCCATTTCGAGGAAAAACTCTGAGGCGGTATTGTCAGCTGCCTCCGGAATTTGAACCCTGAGACACGTGGAAAACGATTTACAAGGATTTTGCCAGAACTCTATCTATATATTTCTGTTCTACGCCGTACACCCATTGGAACGT
>JAYRBW010044538.1:0-11494 GCA_036023295.1 Invenusta paracnida
CAGAATAGTACCCAATGTTATAAGTAGCACAGTAGACTTTTGCATTACAAGTATCTATCAATAATAGGACTAAGAATTACACATATAATATTATAGATGATAATTGTTGTTAAAATTTGTAGACATAGGCCCACTATGTTTATAGATCATCCAGGGAGGGGGAGGTCCTTTGTTCCCGCGCTCCTCCTTTCCATACTACTTTACTATTTTAAAATGGATAATGTTATATAACAGATTTAGTATCAACGTATAAAATTTCAAATCGCTATTCCAAAAATAATAATACAAATTATGGAAATGGTTATAAATTAGTCCTTTGCCGATAAAAATTTAGTAACGCAAATAGCCGTATTGATACGTCTAATATTTAATTGCATTATTTGAAAAGTGTATTAGCATGACATCAATTAATTTGAACAAATATATTTCATAACATATTGTCTAAATACCAAAACACCTTATTTCACTATAAAATATAAACAAATTAAAATTACATACTTACAGAAACAAGCACAAATGCAAGAAATAAAAATTGAATGATACAAGTCGTATTTATCTGTCTATATTTAGTGTTATTCCAATATTGCAGTAAACGAGGTAAATGCAATGTATTTTTCTGAAAGATAACATTTAACAAATGGTTATTATTTTTGAAAATAATTCTCAACAATTAAAACATTAAATAGTGTTAAACGATACGAATGTGAAATTACTAACACGATCAAATACATATATAAACTTATTTAATATTATCACAAGTTGGAAATTATAAATAAAGGAGTTATTTAAAAAATATAATGTAGTCGGATTCTTCGCTTAAGACAAATATTGCCAATGCGGATTAGAATCAAGTATAATTTCAATATCAAACTAAAAGCTAAATAAGTAGATAGTAAGTTGCTTGTCGTTACATATCATCCCCTCAGAAGAGTTTCTAACTCACCCCCTCCCCCCTCTGCCTACCACCGAGACGTGAGTGTAACTCTTTGAGCCAAGACTCAAGGTCATAGTGATATGGGTACATGCCTATATCATTTATAAGTGCGTGTCACTTGTGGCGAAAAATTCAAATTTAAAATACACGAAGATTTTAATTAAACGTGGGATTATGTACTACTTAGTATTTAAATTAAATTGTATTTAAGAGGAAAACTTACGAACACCATTTAATACTTTACAATTAATCAGAGGCAAATCATAACCACGTGGCAATTATTATTAATTTACATATTATGTACTACTTGTCTTAAATTTCAATAATAAATAAATAAAAAAACTGTATTTTGTTAAAATTTAACTATTTGAACAACACTTATTGAGCAAAGTTCAAATTTAAAAATTCACGGTAAGATTTGAATTAAATGCGGGATTATGTACAAGTATTTAAATAAATCAAATTTAATGAAAAATTTACATTTATGAGAACAGCCCTTTTTAATAATTTAAATATTTCAAATACGCTAGGTACTATAAATTGCGGCATAAAATAGCTTATTATTAGATAATTGTTACAAAATGTGGCGTTATATAACATAATTTTGGACAGGTGTCGGACCCGGTAATCCGAATATACATTGACTAGTGCTTCTTCTCTTATGTAAACGTTAACTGTTCGAGTGAGATATCCTGCTTGTTATAACAGAATATATGTTCCTATGGATAAACTTGTTATTTTTAATTTAGCCATACAAGATCTCAAGAGTACTTGAAAATACTCAAAATAATTTAGGAGTTTAGGGAAATTTTAGCATACCTTTTGCAATCATTTAGAGGAGTTTAGGTAAATTATTTAGGAATTTATTAATTTCCACAAAATACAGTTATAGTATATAGCTATAACTGATGCTATAGTATACTTATAGCAATACTACTGACATTTAAGACAAGTAGTATATTTGTAAATTATGAATATTTTTCACGTGATAATAGTTTGCCTGTGATTAATTGAAAAGTATTAAAATGGGCTGTTCTCATAACTTTTCCTTTAAATACCATTTAATTTAAATACTAGTACATAATCCAATCATACATTTTAAATTTAAATTTGGCGCCGCATACTTTGAATGATGAGCGAAATTTTTCAAAATTCGCACAAATTTTAAATTTGAATTTTGCGACACAAATTCCCACGCACTTATAAATTATATAGGCATATACTTATACGACTATGACCCTGAGTGTTGTCGCAATCTTGCTGGCGCAAAGAGTACGCCCCGGCGGTATGCAGAGGGGTGGGTATAGTCAAAAACAATACATATTATAATCATTTATATTATTCAAATACGCAATACAAGAAGAGACTTAGTTGATTAAATATCCACAAAATTGTTAATCTTAGGAAAGATGGTCTTAAAACAAGTTATACAGATAGTTTCAAATATAGAATTAATATTATGTTTAGAAAATGATTTACAAATTAATATTCAATGATTTATTTTAGTTGCAATAAAATATGTATTTTAATTGAAGATCTTCTAAATTTCATCTTATAATTGTATTAAATCAAAAATAAATTTACTGAAGTATCAATTATTCCAAAGTAGATATTATAAGCATTGCACATATTTTTATAAACTGTAGATTCAAATTAATTCTACAAATTAATTTCCATGATATAGGTGCATAAATATAAATTATATGTATTAACAATATTAGGACAGATCATAAATCGTTTTAATTATATTGTTTACTTTCGGTAAAAAACTGTTAAAAAGTGTTAAAGCAGTTCAAAAAGATGATGTATTATTACTTTCATCATTTTCCCTATTCAAAATGTATTTAACAATGTATATGTTTAATTTGTTGTTGGAGTACCCCGACTACTCAATCTCATCTTGGAATTATATTAAGCCTTATGAAAGAATTTTACGCTAGGAGTCATTGTTAATGTCGATTTTTGGAAAGTAGCCAAGGACTCTGTCACGAAAAATAAGGGTTGACACTTTCAACAAGCCGCTTTGTCGGCCGAGGGCGCAGCCCAAGGTGCGATACGCATTGTTTTAATTCTCTTTCGACCTTCCAAGGTTTTGAAAAGATTCGATTATTTTTAAAGTTGGAAAATGTTCAAAAAAAGGGTCCATCTGTTGATTATACTGTTGTGAAGGCTAAACGTTAAGCCTTTTAACCGACGACCAGTTGTTGATTTTCTGTTTAATGACAAATGTTTAGCAACATGAGACCTACCCACTTACCAAAGGACTTAATTTTTCGACCAAACACTACCTGATTATAATGAAATTTTCACCACAATACAACTAGAGCCAATCATAAGACGTCTTTAATCTTTTTTCCCAATTTCATCCCCCTTCCAGAGTTATAGGCTAAACAAGGTGTCAGTGGAACACTAAAAACACCATAACTGAACCAACTAGGGTTGGCATTTCTCACAGCTACAAATAACTCAGATACTTGGAATTAGTGATGCCTAGCCACTATTTGGGAGTTACTTTTTCAAATTGAAAATATTACCTCATTTTGGTGATATCGATTATATCAACCCTAATTTTCAAACCTCTGCTAAATCCTAAGACCACGGTCATAATTATTCATATTTGTACATTGTCTGCGCATTATCTGAGTTTTCGGATCGACTACAAGACTTCATCAAGTCATGGACCATCTTTTACTAAAATTTTCACTTGGTTACATTGCTTCCTTCCTTGTTTACGCACGGAGCCAAAAACTGCAAAATATAAAGTTTTTCTATCGATACATGGACTTAATCAATATATTTCAATTATATTTTTTGAAGTGGAATCATTTTTCATGGCCATATCACTTCTCCAGAGTCATATCACACAGGTTACCTCATGGTAACCCTTCACAATATTCATCCAAACACCTTAAATGGCCGAGTGACCCAATGGGAATTCCAATTTAGAAATGGTTTTCAATCTACAGTCTTCACATTTACTACAAGACTTCGTCAAATCATAGACCATTTTTACAAAAATTTCATTTGGTTACGTTGTTTATTCCTTTGTTACGAAGTCAAAAACTGCAAAATAAGAGGTTTTCCGTGGATATATGGGCATAATCTATATATTTCAATTATTTTTCGAATGGAATCATTTTCTAGGGCCATATCACTTTACTAGAGTAATTTCACATTGGTTACTCACTCTCAAGACATAGCAACCAATGTCTCACTTGCCTAATGATCAACTGACCCTATGGGGTTTATCATTGAGAAAATGGTTTTCAATCTAGAATCTTCAGATCTACTAAAATATGGACCAAGTATGGCAATGGAGCATGCAATGCTCGGTATCGTTTTCTCCGTATTTACAGTCCGTGCAGATAGGACACTCAGCTTTGCCGATATTGTGGTGGTAACTTACGAACAATTGTTGTGCGATCTTTCTATCTTCACTTTTGTTGAGTATAATCTTACATTGTTTCGTTTATTTTTATCGGAGAATTGTAATATTCACGGACAAGCACTGTAATATGGCTTTTGAAACGTAGCCTACTATTGTTACTTCAAGTACGTATGAACAACTAATGAGACGTAATATAACATCTATGTACTTTGTATTTAAAAAGAAATATATATTGTGTCCCATATATGCATAATAAGCCATTTCACGAATAATGTTTATAGTTTGGTTCAAACAATCTGTTTAAAATGGTTTGACGATAGATACGTTGAGTGAGAAATATGCGCTGTGAGCCAGAAAATAAACATAATGTAACTACCATCAAACTGTTTCAAACCGGTTTAAACCGATTCAAATGTTATTAACAAATATATCTGAAGAAAACGCTTATATATTTGCATTTTTTGCTGTGTCATACATTCAACATCCAACTGAGGGGTTTTAGTGGAAGAGTGCTGTTATTGATAGTTGTGGAAGACGTCCTACTTCCTTACTATAGAGCTATATCATACAACTATTTAAAATATTGTTACATAACATTTTTTCATTTTAAGTTAAAGAACTATTACTTCGTGAACAGCTAGCATACAAAGATTAAGGTGGATATTATATAAGTGTATGACATCAGCCATGAAGTAAGTATTAAAACTGTTTGTAATGTATAAATAAACAAGTTGAAAAAATTAAAAACATCTGAACATAAATTTCAATTACAAACTGTAATTAATAGTAATAAAACAGTAAATAATAATTGTAATGATTTGTAAAGTATTTTAAAAACGGTTATATGCCATAAAAGGATATTTTCTTATTGAGCAGTTAGCTCTTAGAAAAAAGTTTTCAAGGCAGTTCTATCAACCTTAAAATCACGGTGCGCTAATATTTGAGAAAAGATTTAATTTAATTTATATGATTCAATAAATTTCAAATATGAGACTCATAAAATCTGCACTCTTGCTAAATTGTTATATATAACATATTATAATCTAGTAAATAGTTATCTATAATAAACAAAAAGTACATAAATATATTATGCAAAAGTATAAAGCAACTATGTTTCAAACACATTTGTTTGAAAAATTATAGAAATTTATATTTCAATATCATTTTTTCGTTGCATCTTGTTAATTAGATATTTTTATAATTTTACATTTTCCAAATAGAGAAAAATCATTGCTTAACTTATCAAATGGTAACTAAGTAAACTACGGTAATTATTTACAACTTCTGAAAACTATGCTTGTAACTATAGGTTTCTGATCAGATGTGCTGACGATGTTATTCAGCATATTTAATGATAAAGTTATAATGATAATCCCCCTCTTATAGTCATATATGATAATAACTAAATAATACATAAACTACATTATATAGCTCGATTTACTTAAGGACTAAACTGTATTTGTTTTTCTGAAAATTACATAAATCGCAAAATACACTTCATATTTGTGTTGTGTGATTGTTGTACCTCATTGAATAAAATCAAACATGTGTAACAAACAATGTGTTTAAAGATCAAGTGATAAACGAAATGAAAGGAATCCTACATTTTTTTTATAATAAATTTCCAGTGCAGTGAATCCAAAAAGACAAATTGGTGCAATAATGCAATACATAATAACTGTAAATTTATCTGACAGAGGTTTATCAACACTGAAAAAAAAAACAATCAATGTACTTTGGTGTAATATAGAAATAACATTCTTCAAACATTATGTTATCCCACAATTAGAATCATTATTTTCAATAATTTATGTTTTCTTTTATATTCACATGTAAAATAATAGGTAGTTAGGGGAAATAAAGCCTACATACTTTAAGTTATCTAAAATATGACAAGAATTCTAACAAAGTGCATACTTTGGTACTCATTTATTTGATAAAATCTAATTTAGTTCATTTGTTGTTAATAAATAAAAAAATGTCGAACCAATACTTAACTGACAAGTGTAATATATTTGGAAACTAGTCTTTTAAATGTTTAGTGCGCTTAACCTTTAGTCAGTTATTTAAAACCAAAACACATATTTTATATCCCACAAACCAAAATTGTGCTATGCAACTGACCAAGAAGACATAGGCAAATATTTTATATTTAGTTTCTTTTATCTCCAAATCATACTTGTAAATATACGTAAATGAATGCAGATTTATCCCAGCTGTTAAGAAATACTTGATTAGGCAATATTTTCTTGTTGAGTAAATTAAGTGATTATCTTTGCGCTAGTATTGACTATATGTCGAATAAAACTCTCGGTGAGACAATTAACTAACACAATGACATACTTAATATTGAGTAAGCTAACCTACCCAAAATGCTACAAAACTTTAATTAGCTTAACCCAAACAGCGTAATGTCAATATATAAATAATAGCAATACATTACGAGTAAATTTACAACACTATAGAACAGGCGAGGTCGGCCATGTGAAAGGATCTTTATAAAAGACATGATGGGTACTTTATGCTATAAATATGTGTTTGAATGATTATGGATCAGCTTGGAGAAAGAGATTTTGCGTCCACCCATTATGAGTTGATAATGTTGAGTTTAAGATTGGCTATACACTTATAATAAAAACAACCTTTCGCAAATGAATTTCCACGACTAAACATTCTTACTTATCTTCTCCTATTTGCTTGTTAAAATGACATTATTATACATATTTTTTTAATAACTCACATCCTGATAAATTTGCATATATATGAATTCGTCCTCTATATAAACAATTCTTAATTTGTTATAATATAAAAAAGATGATAACAATATAACACCCTATATATACAGGGTGATCATTTACAATATATGTATACATATGAATACAATATATATGATTTATGAACTCCAAGTAAAAGGTTAGAATGAAGGCATACTGTTTCCTTTATTATGAAAAAAATGATAAAAAAAATGTCTTTAATATATACAGTGTAATTCAAAAGTCTTGGTAAACGATAATATATGTATATACGAGAGGTCAATAAGTTCGTGGACTAGGTAGGTAAACATAATTGAACTATATTGGAAGATTGTAATGCATATGTAAAAATGTAAAAATGTCAAATTTCAATGTTATATAATAAGTAGTTCCTTCAAAATATATATTTAAATTTTTGAAATCGATGGATATATGTTTAAGCATTTGATCAGATATTTAACCAGAAATTTAGGTAACATGGAATTAACAAATGAACATTTTAGGGCTATGATATGTTATGACTTTAAAACTATTCAAGCAAAATGTTCAACAATTGCAAGATACATTTCATGGACTGTCTCCATCAATGTCATGTGTTATTTACTTACTCTCTGGTTATTTTTAAATGTAAACTTATGTCTCTAGATATTTGAATTAGAATATTTAATTTCTTGATTTTATTTCTATCTGATTATTTTTAAATGTATACTTATGTCTCTGGATATTGGAATTAGAATATTTGATTTATTGATTAAGAGCTGTTGTTATTTAATCATGGAATTTTCTACTGATAAGATGTTGTTTTACATTGAAACTACACGACGAAATGGTGTCAAACCACCTGCAATTCATAAACAATTACTGACTGCATGGCCTGATGATGGATGCCATTAGTCTTCGAGACGTGAGACGGCTTGTCTAAGAGTTGTCAGAGGGTACCCGGGTCGGATTTAATCGTCCTCCTGGTCAAGGTAGACCAATGAGTGAACGACGTCAAGGTGCAATCAACGATATTGATGAACGAATTATTGCTGATAACAGTTTATCCATTTGTATGGACAAAATTTTGTAATGAAATAACACATTATAACTTATCATTTTGTTTTGTTTTAAAAAATTTGAAAACGGACATTAATTACGAATCATCCTATATAGAAATAATTCACGACAGGCAGAAGTGATTAAGCAAAATGGGTTCCAAACAAAATTTTTATAGAATAGAAGTAAATGCGAGTCCAGTGGTGTCAAACGACATTTATCATTTTTTACATAGAAATTAATCTTCAAATAGTTTATAGATTTAATAAAAAATTATATTGGAATTATATTTTGAATTGCAACCACACCGCCATAACAATGATAACAATCGTAAAATTCCAAATGTTCCAATATTATGATGCCTCACATATAGTTTTACTGTGTCCATTAGTGCACATGGTATTTATTAACACCAGAGAAAATACGCGTTTGTCTAAAAATGTAATCTTCAATTAAACACAGGTAATTGCGAATTTATTCTCAATTGTTTCATATAATTCCAGCTTTCTGTCATCTTCACCATCTGATAGGCATTGTGAGTAAAGAGGCGATCTACAGAAGCGACAGCAACATTTTGGTGGTATTTTTACTGGGAGACTGGGAGACGGGACCACAAGAGGAGGAGGCGTCGCCATCTATATTATAACAAGCATTAAGTACAAAGAGATCATAACAGGCCGACCAGTTGCACTGACCTAAACATGGAATGGTGTGTGGTCAGCATCTATTCAGGAGGTAATAATTACAACATTTATAATATGTAAGTCCCACCTATTAGAACTTTTAGAATTTATTCTTATAATGCTTTATCCAGTCGTTTAACACAACATACCTTCCAAACAACAAGAAAACTATCTTTATGAGAGACATTAACGCCCACCACCCTAACTGGGACTACAAGTGCAAGAGTGGAGACCCTCTTGTGTAGACACTAACAATATATATGTGTGCAACGACGGAGAAGCTACTAGATTCAATTAAGTCCCAGGGAACGGGAGTGCATCTGGCAGACACCACCAAATCGGAGAAAAAGGAGGATATGGAAAGTGACCATCGCTCTATCCTTATAACCATCGAGAGATGGCAACCGCAACCCTCCCTGCCGAAACACAAATGTAGCTAAGAGAGACTACGAAAGATAGATGGATATAATTAGCGAAACTGTGGACAAACAGGTAAAATAGTTCACTGACACACTTAAAAAAGCGGCCAAAGATGGTATTTCTTCGTTGCCGAAGGGACGCAGAAAGAACGTCAGACCCTACTGGAATGAAAACATTGAGGATGCCGTGAAAAAGAGAAGAGAAATAGGGGAAAAGATGGCTAAGTGGAAAATGGAACATGAGGGGGTGGAGGCGGGCATGGAGGTGCACACATTGATAGAAGAAGCTAAAAAGAAAAATTTGCTAAAATACGTGAAGAACGAACTAGACAATTCCACTACAGCACTATGCATGGCAATCAATGAAATTTATATAGACGGTAATAACCCATCTAAAACCCAAGGTAAATCAATTCTTATCTCTACTACAATACACAAGAACAGGGGAGATCAGACAGAAAACCTTGTTCAGAGACCGTGACAAAGCGGAAGCTTTCGTCAAGGAATATACTTCAGTCTCCAAGCTACCTAGGTCAAGGGAAAGAGACTAAGCAATAAAAAAGAAAGATAATTATTTCACCATAGACCGTGTTACAACTGATGACAACTAGGAACGATGGATGTTGCGATCTAACAGAGCAGGAAGCCGAACTAGGCCTAATTACACAAAAAAACGGCAAAGCAGTAAGAGGTGATCAAGTTCAATTTGAGCTCTGAGCTCCTTAAACATATGGGACCAAAAGGAAAGCAAAAAGTCCGTAAGATTTCAATAAATCTTGGAAAGAGGGCCAAGTTGCAGCAATTTGGAGAAAAGCAACTATTATACCTGTTCCCAAGAAGGGTAAGGACCTAATGCAATTAGACAGCTATCGACCGGTCAGCCTCACTAGACACATAGGGAAGCTCATCGAAAGAATCATCAGAGGGCGGCTATACTACATTCCGAAAAAAAACTCATTATCATCTAAGCAAGCAGGGTTTCGATCGGATAGGTCCACCGAAGACCAACTGGGAAGAGTGATCCAATCTATCCAAGATGGGTGGAATGCATGCAAACCTGGTAAACGCACATTGATGAAGCTGTACAACTTATCACGGGCGTACGACAAGGTGTGGTGGAGGGAAGGTTCGCTGTTCAAACTATTTTCCACAACATTTCCTTAAGATATAAAGGCAAGGGTGAGCATATGTAGGTGACACTAACAGCAGATACCATACCTTTAGAGAAGGCCTTCCGCAAGGAAAAGTTCTCGCACCTACGTAGTACCTAGTACGGATAAACGACTTCACAGATGGAATTACAAAAATAGTCAAATAAAACTATTTTCTAACGATCTTGCTATATCGTCACAACACGATAAAACAGAAGAGTGCATAAAATCAATCCGAAAGGCAGCAGAAAGTCTTATTAAATGGGTGTCAAACTGGAAACAGAAACTTACAGAGGAAATATCGGAATCAATCCTTTTCAGTATTTTAGTCCATGGAAGCGAACAAATAGGTGCCTATCCAGATCAACAGGGTAACAATTAAGACCTGTAAATAAGTCAATTTCCTAGGAGTTACCCTGGATCGCCTACTGAACTTCAACACCCACGCGAAGAATATTAAGATGAAATGCACCAACAGAATCAAGCAACATTTAACTGTACTCGCAATAAAGAGTGTGTTCAGCTTGTCTAAAACAACCCCTATCTTACATACATACATCTGAAGATCCATCGAATATGCAATTTGATCATAGATGTTTACCATGAGCCAAATGGATAGAAACAAAATCCAGACACTATACAACATATTTTTATTTGCTTACTTTCCAATATCAACTGATATTTATCTTATATTTGTCTTGTACCGGCTTTCGAATGAATCTTTGCGTGTTTCACAAAGATGGTCACTATTGATATACATAATTCGGGCAATAAGTATATATCTATTTTTTTCCTTTTACTTATATAGAGGAAGTTTAGACCATTGTGTCGATATAATATTGCATCAAATAGCGCAATATAATATAAGCAATGCACCATTATAATGAATTACACTAATATGTGTGTATCGTCCTTGAAAGTTGTAATCAGCAGTAACAGACAAGTTATTTGCAAAGTTACATATACCACACCATACTTCTGTTATTTTTAATTATGCTTAGATCATTTTTTTCTGTTATTTTAAACAGAAATAAATTTATAATAGGCTTGATCAGATTTTAGCGTGTCTAACCACTGCCAGGAACATATAAATAATCATTATAGACTGGACAAACATTTTATAGCCAG
>JAYRBW010044549.1:0-11494 GCA_036023295.1 Invenusta paracnida
TGGTTTTTCATTCTTTCATTCTATACAAATATTTTAGATAAGTTAATAAATTGTATACCCTTTAAATATAATGATATTATGATTACAAAGCCCTTTAAGGATAATATTACAATTTAACATATTTCACTATCACCAATAAAAAAATAAAATACCGTATTCAATTTTTTAATTTTCTTAAATGTGCACTTAATAATTGAAAGCAAAAAACAAAATTTATGAAATAGAAGACAACTAAATTCCAATTATTAGTTAATTGAGTAGTTCACATGAAAAATGCGTACTTACCATAATTTATGTCCAATTTATATGTTGGATTATAAATTATACATGCTTATTCCTAAGACACGGATATATGATTGTTTTTAAGAAACAGAGTTTTTCAAATGTCGGTTAAAAACTCATATTAATTATATTAATCTAAAAGTAGAAAAGTACATTAAGTGACATTATCCATTATAAACGGACTCAACTGGTGCAAAAGTATAATGTAAATACAGCAAATATTATATAAGTAATATTTTCAAAAATGTCCGAGCCCTACTACCCCGGTTAACCCTGGTACCCCCCCGCCCCCCCCCCCCCCTACTTCACCAAACCAAGTTTTTATATTAGCTTGTATGTATAAAAAAAGAAAGTGGTTCCGTAAATAAACCGTAAAAATTGATAAAATTTAGTGATTATCGGTTTTATGAAAGCTTCAACATAATCGATATATACCGACCGATAGCCCTTTGTCCAATGAAATCGAATCTGTAATAAAAATACCGTTAGGTAGTGGTTCCTCAGTCGCTAGATGTCAAAAACCGTAAAAATGGATAAAATTCAATAATTATTGATTTTTTTTAAGTATTAACATAATCGATAGCCCTTGGTCCGATGAAATAGAATCTGTATTAAAAATCCCGTTAGGTAGGAGTTCCTGAGCCAGTAGAGTCCAAAAACTGTGAAAATTGATAAAAAATCAATAATTATCGATTTTTATACGGTTTGGTGATTAGCCCTAAGACTTTTTTGTTAAAATATCAAAATGTACACGTTTTATTTGAAATATCAAAAATAAATAATATAAATTTTTTTTAATATATGATAAAATTCCGTTTAGTTTAAAAACATCATTTTCGCAAGTGTAAAAATGTAATAACCTTAAAAACTTACTTATTTATTTTGTCTCATTTAAATTTGCGCCAGAAAAATAAATAAATGATTTAGAAATCTAAACAAACGAATTTAACCATTACCTACATAGATATTACTACATAGATATTATATAGTGTCTGCCATTAATCCAGAGATATGGAATTCTAAGAAAAACGCAATTAATAATAGTGGTCTAAATAATATGACATTAGTCCACACTATTGAAAAAAATAGAGATATAAATATGTATAAAACACGTTAGGCTATAAATAGCACTGGATTTTTTCCACGGGATAAATTTATCGAATAATACATAGCTGGAGTACAGCGTTAAAAATTTTAATAAAAAACATAAAAATAATATAAAATGTCTAAAAATAGCCTATGACGTTATAACGTGACCTCCAATGACCTTGAGACCACTATTTCTGAATGACCATTCCCATGTTTATATCTGTTGGCTTAATATTTATGGGGTTAAAAAGGCTTTGTTTCCATGTTATTTTAACTTTATGGTTTTGCAGGCACCACAGGGGGTGGGGACTTTTTATGACCCCCGATGTTGAGTCAAAATGCATTGCGCCAATGTTAACAGGGCTTTTTGTGACCTATAACATACAAGCTAATATAAATACTTGGTTGGGTAGAGTAGGTGTCTGAAGGTACCCGGGTGGTAGGGCCTGGAGAGCAGAAACTGAACATACTTTTGACTGGTTCTGCAGGAATTGTTGGCAGTACAACTTTTTTGGGGCTAGTATGTGTCTTCACTGGAGACTGTCCCTTGAGAGGCGTCAGCTTATTGTTCCTCTCAATTGGAGCGTTTCCACGGGGTGTATTGGCTGGAATGGAAGCTGAACAGCCCATTATTATCTACAGAAAAGAAGAATACCTGGCTACAAAATAAAGTATCCCAATCATCCAAAGCACTATCTCTTTACAAAAGTATATACATTTGTATTTTTTAATTAGATTGGCAGAATATTATGTATTTTCAGTTGTAATTTAAGCAATATTGATAGTATATTAACCTCTTATTTCATTTATACAATAGAGCATTAAAATATAATTGAAAGACAGGTATGAAAAATAATTCTAAAAATGATAATTATTCACTGTCATCGATTTTGAATACTTGAGTGATTCTTATAAGTAATTAAATTTCATGAAATATGTATTTATAATCAATGAAATGAATAAATAGGTCAAAGTAGGTAATTAGATAATAGATTATAAAATCATATCTATATTAAACTAACAAAATTGATTCACTTAAATATGAAAAAATATATTAAAACTACATAATTTTTTACCACAATTTAATCTTATTTTTATCAACATGCAATATGGACGAATCATTTTATTCAATATAATAATATAACATAGTATACTACTATTTTTTGAAGATTTAGAAGCAATTAGTTTTTATAAAAATACACATATTGAATATTACATCATAAAAGGATAATTATGTTGTGTGTCTTTATAATATATTTAATGACATAACTACTTGGGCAGAGATATATACAAAAAAGATGTGACACTTTACAGTCTGTCACTGATAGCCAAGGCATCTATTTCAATCAAGTAGATATACTAAAACAGTTAATTTTGCATAGACCACTGAAAACTACTCTGGTTTAAGAAAATTGTAGTGCAGGATACATTAACTGATAATAATACAAGTATATCAAAATTCCTAATGACTTTAAGAAAAGTGTAGTAAATATAAAGTTTACAACTCCACTTTTGACTTTTACCAAATAACATTTTGTTTATGTATACCTAAGAAAGAAAAGAGTATGTATATTCAATATTCAATGTCTGACAAAGAAAACAAAAGACCACAACTCATGCTTGTCAACTATGAAAAAAGAAGCAATTAACACAGTTGATTAATATGTGCAAACCTACAGCTACTCTTAATAAACCCATTGCCAACCTTACAAGTTACTAACCCTAACATTCTTGACATCTATTCTTCAAACTCCTACATAATCTCATTGAGAAACTTTTCTAAATGTCCATAACTTGTTTAAAATAGTTTTGCATGCTTCTCACTAACTTATTTAAATGTGAGAAAAATGTTCTCATTGTTGACAGAGCTTAACATACTTGGTAACTTGAATATTATATCTTATAAAGTGAAATAGTTATATAATTTGCATTTGTATCATAAGAAAATCAATAAAGAAAACCTCAGTTTAAATTAAGACATATTTTTTAAATTATCATAGATTACAATAATTGCAACATGTTAATTTTTTGTATTCTAGTTAAATTAATATATATCTAGTTCTACTAACATTTCTAGATCAGCTTCAACATGCATGTTTTTAAAACTGAAAAATAGCTATAATTGGAAGTGTTTCATTGACTATATTGCCATCACATTTTTATCTTGTACAATTCATTTTCTTACTTCTTGTATGAAATTTCAAAAACATATTTTTTATATTTTGACAAATAATTTTATAACATTTGTGAATCTATGTACACAATTGGAAAATCATATGTAATAATACAAACTATGAATTTTATAATATTGTAATGTATATAATTGAATTTCTTACAAATATTAGAAAATATATGTTCCTTTGAAATTTTATGTAACATTTATGAAATAAGAAATGTTTATTGAGAATTCTGAATAAATATACATGCTACAGATGATTAAAATTCTATAAATTTCAAATCCAAATAACAAAATTGTTTAAATTTTAACATGCTTACAATCTACAAAAAAACAAACATGAAAACTGATTAGTAATATATTTGTAGTTCTTTATTTTTAAATAGAATATTAAATTTAATAATTAGACTATAATATATTCTTTGACAAGTTATAGTTTTTTTTTAGCTTTAACAAGTAGCTAAACTAATAAAACACATTCTTCCACTTGATGAGGGCAATACTACCCAGATACTACTCACCAATTATGTGCCAAAGTGAATGTAATTATTTAGTTTTATATACATGTATAATACATATCTATGGATTAAAAGTCTAATAAAAACACATTAAAATTGTTAATTAATAAGTAACATTTTTTCTCCTATTATATTGTGTTAAACATTGCATTAGTCAACAATATATTTAAAATACATCATGTGTGAATAGCTGTAACAATTTATGTTGTTCTTATAATTATTTAGTTAATGTGGCATATATGTATATCTGTCACAAATGTGTTTAATAGTTTAATACAAGCAAACAATATACACTAGTGTTTTAGTAAGGTAAATATTATTTCAAAAATAAATTAACTATGCCCTTTCTTATTATTTACAGATTTTATTACTATTGCTATTAAATGTTATTATGAATAATTTAGAGAGAAATAGAGCTATAATATAGTTTTAATAATATAATTAATGATGACTTGATACCCAATTTTATTATCTTTAAATCTGGACAGGTATATAAAAAATTGTCTTAATGTCTGGAAATGAGTTTTAATTTTATACATATATGTATAGATAGTGATAATGTATTTTTATAGTGTACTATAGACATGTCATTATATTAAATATAATCTTAAAGTCTTAATCATATAATATTTTATTTGTAAATATTATATTGATTTAATTTATATATAAATATAATGCAGCATTATAATAATCTTAGTTTTAAGAATTCTTAAAATTCGAAACTGATTTTAGTTTTATTAAATTATTATTATTACAAGTAATAATAATTAACAAATTAATATTTGTTAATTGATGTATCTGTAAACTTAAAATTATATTATGATTTACTGTCTTCTAGTTGTATACAGGTATATTTTGATCATTTTGAAATATTTTTAGTTTTTAGTAATATATAATGCTATAGCTCAGATAAATTTTATATTTTTTATGGCAGATGTATATATAAGATTAGAAAAAGATTTTTGCTTGTATAGTAATACTAAATATTATTCTTTAGTATATATTAAGCATGTATTAATTATATATTTTTCTTTGAGCATGTTTATATTATAATACTATGTATAAAAAATTAAGCTATTATAATGAGATTATAACTTAATACTCAGTTATAAAATAATATTTAAAGTATTAATGAAATTATTACTTATGACTATGTCTTATACCTTATTATTACCTTATTATTATTATTAATAGTATTATATTTATTACTTATATTATTATTCACATTTTTAACACATATTTAAAAAATTTCACATAATATTATTATGCACATATTTTTACACACATTTTAAAATCTTGCACACAAAAAATCAAAGGAAAAATGTGACTATATCAATTTAGAGATATGTGATATTTAAAGATAATAAAACAGACATGTTTTAATAAAATGACAATAATTAATATTTAGATAGTAGAGATTATTTAATAATATGATAGTCCTAACCGTAACATTTTTTATCGAAAACAATGACAGTAGTTTTACAATTCGATTAGAATAATATATATATCAATTTACCTAATATTTGATATTAATATTAATAAAACTTCAAAAGCCGCAAAGAATAAAAATTGAACTAGTTCTATTTATATTTATCATAGCAACGTCAAGGCTTTTAATTATAGTAAGAAAGTTAAACAAATTCTGTGCAAGTAAACTAACAAAGAAATTAACAATACAAATGTTTTAAAATCGAGTCAAGAAAGTAATTATTTATAGATTGCATCTTATATTGTATTACAAAATTTGACCACCCTATTCGAACACTTTCCCAATTTTGAGTGATCTTGAAGTATCAAACTTTCTAAAAATGGCCTATTGATCATTTTATATTATTGATTTTCTATACTCTTGTCTTGCCGGTAAACATTTAATAATACCACTCCATTCAACCTTTCTTCTCCTATTGAAGAATGACACCACGCTTTCAATTGACGCAAAGTGAAGAAGGAACGTTCACAGGTCATGGATCCCACAGGAAGGGATAGCAGAAGTAAAAATATATAGTATTTATGTTCTGGAAAAGAATTGGTTTTGCGATCCATAAAGATTTGTGAAGATTGTTTAGCTTTTGATTCATTGGAAAAGTGTTGCAATAAGTATACCACCTTTCCAGCTCTTGTTCAAAGCAAAAGAGATTGACAGCTTTAGACAGCAGCTCAGCTCGTAAAAAACTGCATGTTGTGAATTAAGCTTTACCTACAATTATACTGAAGAAATATAATTCGTAAGCATAAAAACGAAGCAAAAGCTATATATTTTTTAATTAATCACATTTTGTGATTCAGTTGATTTTGCTATAACGATCTCTTTTGAATTTCCGTAATATAAATAATTTTAATATGGCAGTATTATACATTATTGTTATATATATCTATTATGAAGAGTCAAGTATACTGTATAAAGAAGGAAATGTAATACTCATATAATTATTTTCAGAACAATTTTCTGTACATATAAACAATCTTACCTCCAGTTTACATAACCTCAAGCACGGCGTACCCTAAGCATGATTCATTGATAAACAATAACTTAACGTCTTCGTTCTGAATATGGTTAAAATCTGCCATTATTGGTAAAGATTGGGATAATAAATAGTAATGAACATCACAAAATATAATATAATATAAGTTAAGTTAATATATATAATTTATATATAATATATACTTATATAGTATAATAAGATATAAAATGTTTTTAATATTTTAAATATTTTTCTAGGATTTCATGATATTGATTAAAATACCGATTTGGCATTTTGAGTAGTTTTGGATGAGCAATGGTATACTTACAAATAAGTAGATTTAAAATATTATGAAAATATATAAATTTATATTTTTTATGCAATGTTAAAATTGTAACTATACTCGTATATTACCGACCTTGCTTCCCATTATGGTACTTCATGCTTTTTGTTTATAAATATACAATTATTATTATTAATAATTTTAAAAATCGACATTCAGCAACGAGAAAAACCATGTAAAATAAAAAAATACCAACACTGTGCTATATGCTTTTAATTTAGAAAATTATGTTGGCATAATTTAAAAATATATTTTTAATCATATATTTAATATGTAATATTTTTACGTTCAGTTTAACTTCGAAAGTCGATTAAAAAATGCAGGTTGTGCAATTTTCAGTGGATTGGCACATATAGGTATACAGCACAATATACTCTATTTTCTTTAATTGTCTTAGAATTTATGTGTCTTATAACTATATTTAGTTTAATTAGTTTCGAAAACCATAGTAAAGATGGTTTATATGATTTTTATTCAGGGAAATAATTTATAAAGCACTATTTAAAACTAAATCGCATATTTTTTATTTTCTCTGAATATTAGTTCTGTGAATTTATACAGTTCTGAGAATAATTAAGTGTCATATATAACAATATTTAGCTGCATTAGTTTCAAAGTCTAAAGTAAAGATGGTAATTGATATGATGTTTATTAAACGAAATAACTTGTACACGCGCCATTTAAAAATATACTACACTTTATATTTTCTGTGAATACATAGTAGTTCGGTGAATTTATATTTTTCTCGGAATAATTGTCATATTTAGTGTCAAGACGTGTCAATCTATTTTAAACTACATATATAACATAATTTTATAAATATTATCCCAAATATACATTATAATACATGTTATTGCACCAGCTGGACTTTGAAATTAAACTAAATATAGCTATGATGAAATATACATACGCTTACATACATTTAGGAACGTCCTTAGCAGTCAAGTGGTTAAATTCTAAGAACGAGATTTCAAATTCGATAAGTAAATTTTTCTTATAAATACGGATTGACAATAGAGCATAAATATAGATAATACTAGCAAGAACAACATTGTCAAGAGTTTCATATCCTTATTAACGGTGAAACAACTGTGAAAACTTTAATTTCATTAAGTATTACCAAGGGACAATATCAAGAAGACAATCATGGGCGATACCGCGTCAAAAGCAACTGTTGGTGCCGTTGTTGGAGGAATTGTCGGGGGCATCTGCTTCGGTCCAATTGGCCTTATAGCTAATGCTATTGGAGGTGCAGCTTATATGGCGGACGATAATGCCGACGAGAATGGATACGCTCGGGATCAAGTTATGAATCACGTCGCTAGTAACTATTAATATTGAGTTATGTAACAGTTTTCTGATATATTGGGATTATTTATGCTGGTCGTGGCTGTGTAGTAATAGCATCTTGTAATTTCACACAACAATATTTATAATATTTTCGATGAAGCTACATATTTGCTGTAATATAGTACTTTTAGATTATATGATATGATTTAAATAAAACAATTTGTACTCATGTATGCTTACAAAAATATATAAAATAATACTTTAGTGAACATAAATATTTACAAATAAAAATTATTCAAATAAAATATTATTCACACTGAAAATTATCATATTCTTTATGAAAATACATTCATTTCGTTTACAATTTATGTCGTTTTATCATTATGCAGAATAAATGTTTATTATTCATCTTATTATTATTGTCTTATTATTACCTTTGAATATTTTTTTCCGATTTTATTGCTTTAAAAGGATAATAATAAAGTAATACACTCTTTAATAAATTATATTTGGGATAAATTTTATAATATTTCTATTTAAATTCTAAATCTCTCTATGTATCTAATGTTGAAAACTTATTACTCAATAAAATTGTTACCCTTTTGATATTCTTTTTTGCTAAACAATATTCTTTTAACAATATACATAATTCAATATGATACATGTATTTTAGCTAACCAAGTTTTGATGAAATTGACTTTTTCCAAAAACAATTATATTGAATAAATTATGATTTTGCTAATTTAACCATTTTAGTTTCTAAATTAACGGATATCTAGACTATGTATCTCTTTACAATTGTACCGTCTACCTGCCGTTAGACCCCCCATCAAGTGCTTTATAAAATAAACACTTACTTACTTACATACTTAATTATATCATTGATCATGAGTTGTTCTCTATAATTAGTTGAATTCCTCAATAGTAAAATGGATGAACTATATCACAAAAGTGATAAAATATATTACACTTTAAAAAATTCAACAGTATTTTGTAAGTATTTTTAGTTTAACCATGTTATTGGGATTTATCGTCTAACTCTTAAATTTTTACATATTCTTGTGCAATGCAATGCTTAAATTATATATTTAACAAAGTATAACATTTGGAGCAATTTTACATTAAAATTATTGTTCAAAATAAATGAGACACTATCAAATTGGAAATAAAAATAGAACATATGCATGTACATAATATAATGTATAATATCCTTGCAATCGACGAAAAACTTTCGAGGAAGCAATTTTAAAACTCTATCCGTTTTTAATCTATATCAAAGTTAACTTTTCACTGTTATATTATTTGTATGTTGAGCACAGAGTAATTATATACAGAGCTTCGACTCTTATCAATGTTAGAATTGTATGAATATATATACTTGCTCTTAAAATTTATTTTAATCCAAATATTTAATACTACTTTTTGACCAACTATTTACATCAAATTTATTAAAATAAAACGACTTTTTATTCACGAAAATTTACAGCGCGATGTATATGAAATTAATAAGAGTTGAAACTGTCTATTATTACTCTGTGGTATAGAATATAATAATTTGTAAGAATATACTCTGTAATATTATACATAAGCGTAAGATATCAATTTTTGGTTATTTAGAGGTAATTGCTCCTAATGAGTACAGAGCAGGAATCGAACCCGCAACTCAACTTCAAACTGAATGAACTCACTAACACAGGACCTTGTTTTATTTTATTAGTTGTTGACACGTGACTGACTTGCTAAAGCACCTGATGGCTAAAGTACACATATCTATTTTTTACAGTTTGTACATTTAAACACTATTTTTAAGGACTTTATCAGAATTTAATAATGTCTTCAAATTATGATTATTATGTACCTCTCCATTAATTTTCTCATAACCGCGTTAAAACTTCGAAGGCTCATTTACGACTCATTCAGTTAGCATTATGCTCTAATGATTCATTAAAAAGACGTAAACTTTTGATATATTCTTAATGTAGCCGAAATATGTTTAACATTCTGAGCAGTAAATTATTAATCACAAATTATACTAAATAACAAGATTAAAAGAATCAGTTATTTAAAAATAACTTTTATTGATGTAACAGAGTTTTCAATTTAATCTTGTATCACAATTGTTAAAATGTTAAAAAGACAAAAACATAAATTCTTAAATATACATACAAATAAGTGAGTATCACTGATATATGTATAATATTGCGAAGGAAAAGTATAACCTATATACACATATATATATATACATCTATTTTACTAAGATGAATCAATAAATATAAATAACATAAATCTCATAATTCGAAGATTAAATAAAAAAAATTCACATTTAAAAAATGCGTTACTTACGGTAAAATATGTACATAGAAAAATCTGTATGTAGTTTTTCATATGCATATTATGTATAATATTATAGTCTATTAACAAGAAGTTATATGTGGCTTTCTGCACAGGTATTACCGTGAAAATGTAAATCTAAAAATCATTTATATGACAATAAGCAAATGCCGTTATCCTCGGTTATTAAAAATAATAATAATAATAGTTCGTTAATTATGGGCAACTGTGAAAATTTCAAATTTGCCTGATAATAATGCGAACCTTACCATTTCCCTCAAATGAAGCATTGTAATTTGTTTTGCAGATTTTCTCACAATTTTGCAATATGATTTAAACAATATAATGCGATATAGTAAGCAAAAATGCAATTTGAAAAAACCTCAATATATATACAAATATATACATACAAATCTGCTTTTCTGAGTAAATTAGATTTAGTTTTCATTCAAAAAGATATATTGCTTTACGATAAATACATATATACGTATTTTATTTTAGTATTATTCATTGTAATAAATACAAATTTGTTGATCTTTATATCGACATACTTTTCAAATGCATTGTGTATCACTCGCTGTATCGCCAACTGGACATATTTTAAAATGAAACAATTATCGCGCCTCAAATTATTTGACATGACTGACTTGAGTACACAATT
Organism: Invenusta paracnida; assembly: GCA_036023295.1. Lineage (NCBI taxonomy): Eukaryota > Metazoa > Platyhelminthes > Proseriata > Coelogynoporidae > Invenusta > Invenusta paracnida. The sequence goes on from JAYRBW010044549.1 coordinate 11,153, forward strand.
GTGTACGAGGCAATTCTCGAATTGCAATTTAATTCAATTTTGTCATTGGTGAGCACTGAAAATAAAGTTTTCAAATGTATAAAAGAATAAAAAATGATTTATTATGTAATTGTAAATATAAAAACGGTATGAAGGAGTTCGTATATGACGTATGTTTATAGGTGTTACAAATAATATATGAATGATATTCAGCAAATACGATGTACAAATGACCAAAACCTTTTCTAAAATTTCGTGTTTATTATATTACCATAGGATAAGTAAGTAAGTAAGTGTTTATTTTATAAAGCACTTGACGGGGGATCTAAGTGCAGGTAGAAGGTACAATTGTAAAGAGATACA
>JAYRBW010044560.1:0-32375 GCA_036023295.1 Invenusta paracnida
AATAAAAATCTATAGATATCGTAGGTAACTCTATGCTTTCATATCAAGTCCGAGAACTTATTGAAGCCCCCTCGTATAATTAATATCAAATTAGAAAAAACTATTTTCGTTATAACTTTTTCGTTATATTTTACATATTGTTAGTTATTATATTTAGTTATTTTACACTTATTAACAGACATAAAGTCCATTTCTGTTTCTTTTGCTCTGAAAAATGTTGTCGAAGTAGACTCCTTTAACCCCCTATTCCCTCTTCTCCTTTAACCTATATTTTTCTTTATTCACTTGTTCACCTTGACGTGATATATATACATCTTACATTTTCTTAAGAGCGTCTAATTTATTTTGATGAAGTTTTAATTTTTTTTTAAATTATGAAGTGCGTGGGCCACTATAGTGGAATTATATTGCCATTATAGTCGAATACATTGTATTTTATTTGTCCAATGTTAAATAGATACACATTAATAAAAGCCTTTACCCATGTACTTATCTAATTGTCGTCAAATATTTTGCATATGTTCCAAATAATAAAAACAATTACCTTACAGTATTTCTTGTAAATGTAACTATTTCTAATCACGTATACATTGTGTTTGCTGCAGTGTATTTTATAGGAAACTATTATTTCGTTACATTCTTTATTTCCTATTCATTTTTTTCAACAAGACAATTTACCAAGCTGCCACCGAGAAATATCCCAGCAGAAAATATAGAAGTGCAAAATATAACTGACAAAATTTTTATTACATTCGCATTATTTAGTTAGTCTCAGTTTTTGTAAACTGTTAATAAAATAGTACTTTTTTAAATTGCGGAAGTAAGACGTGGGTGTGAGCGACATATTTCTATGCCAAAGATAATCCAATCCTCTATTTAGAATTTCACGTTCTACTGAACCATAATGCATGGATTATTAAATGCTTCCTTCAATAATAAATAAATAAATAGAGGACTTATTTTGGAAAAGAGACTAAAAAGGCATCTGATAGCATTTTAAACGAGGAAATAGCTTTAATGGCTGACTCGCTATTTTCTAAAGAGCCAAAATCTGTATTATTAATAATGAATCTTTACAATTAGTGTTAAGTCAATTAATCGTTATTGAATTAATAAAAAAGAAAGAAAAATGTAGTTAATAGGGATTTTATTTGTCCAGTTTATACATCTGATAATTAATTAATAGTTACGTTAAAATTTTGTTAGACAGTTTTCAGATGAATATTCGATATACTTTGGGTGAAGTTTGGGTAATTAAAACATAATACGATGATCAAACTACTCTATGGCTTGCTATAATATTCTTTGTTCATTTGAATAACTCTCTAGTATTCCCTTTATCCCCCTGCATACCGGTCTTTTTTGCGCAACCATATCCCGGGTGGCGGAGTGGGTGCAGCTCGTTAGGCCTCACTAATTTATTTCTACTTCCTAATAAGTAGAATCTTGAAATTTTGCATGTAGTTTAAAACACATTCTTTTGAATAATTGATGAAATATATTTTTCAAAATAAAAATATAAGTAAAAATATGCATTTTAATTTTTCTTGAAAAAAAAACACAATACATATGGATTTATTTTTAATTTTTTTCGCACAAAAATTGTTTTTATTGTACTCCGTGAATAATTACATAGATTAAATTGGTACCCGAATAAAAATTTCGTAGATTTTGAGAGAGATATCCTTTTTATTTAAAACGAAAGTTTTTATACTTTTCTTTATGAGGATCGGAATCACGTATTCTATTCTGACGAAACATATCTCGATATATTATCAATATAGTAATATTGATATAGACTATCAAACTAGATTAGAACAAACCATTGCGTTGGGAAAACCGCTGGAGCGGCGGATCCCATACATTCTTATATTATGCAGGTCTAATTGATTGTTTTAGAAATTCATATCTGAGATTTGTAATAATTTGAACTGATATATTTATATATATAATCTCTCATAACTGTAAATGTTTATATATATACATAGTTTTTCAATATCATTTTCATTTATAAAACTCGTATTTAACTAAAGCGGAAGAAACTTTTTGAACAATCTTTGGAATCGGTAAAATTTAATTTCTTAAAGTTGAACACTGACGCAGTTTTCTTAAATAGCCATTATCATATATTTCAAGAGTTAACAAAATTATTTTGATATCAAGTATAAGTATAGTTTGTACAGAATAGAAGTATAGGCTGTATATGGAACTGAAACAGAAACAGGAACCGGAACACTGAAATATGTAAGCAGTAAATATGTAGCTATATTAAAACAAATTGGAGTGAGTTACATATGCGAATAAAATTAAATCATGATTAAGGAGTTAATTAACTATTTTAAAAAATTAATTTGAAAAGTAGTTTGAAATAACGTATATTAATTCTACTTAAAAATGATGAATTATTCATATCAAATTGATGAATTATACATATAAAAATGATGAATTATACATATAAAATTGTAAAAATGATGAATTATACATATAAAATTGTAAAACTGATGAATTATACATATAAAATTGTAAAAATGTCATCATTAAAATACGCAATAATTGTATTATAATTTAAGATTATTTTGTGTAATTGCAATATTTTGTAATAATTGTATTTTGAAAGAAGTCACGAGAAAGAAAAGTTAAATAAAGAGATTTTAACTTCAGAGAAATTTAGTGTAGAATGTTTTACATGTTTATTTAACCTTTATTTATGTCGATGACCGGTTTTTATATAAAATAACCAAACATAAATTAAATTTAACAATAGTTGAAAAGATTTAAAATCGATCAATTTTAATTACACGATATTTTTCTTCCTTAATTTTCAATATTTTTGACAATAGTTAGAAAAGATTGGTGAAACAGGTCACACTATTCTTATTTGTTGAACATAAAAAGCAACCTATCTGGTCTGTTAATCTGTTATGCTCTTGTTCAGCATTTCTATAATTCGTGGTCACTTTATCGAATTTTGAATTTTCAAAACTATTCTCTTTAATCTTCTGAAATCTACTTTTATTGTACATAATCAAATCACTTGTCTTAATCTTAATATCGATTTTACAATATTGAATGACAAAATAATATATTTATTGCTTCTTCTTTAACACTTTGGAATAATTGATTTTGTTTTGTTTCTTATTTAATCTCCACCATCAGCTGGTGCTTACATTGATTTAAAAACCTTGAAAACCATTGATTCCTTCCATACCAATTGTTGTTATCGATATTATAAGTCTCCAACAATGTAAATGCAACTTTCGAATTTTGTTGTGATACAAAATTATCTTGGGCGTATTTTTAAGTCTATTTAACATTTTTTTACTGAAAGCTATATTTAAAAAAATATCTATAATAATTAACTTAAAAGTGTAAATATCTAAATTATGTATATTTTATCGATACTTAAATTCCTTTAAAATGGTTATTTTTATCCAAATGACCTGAAATTTAAAATATTTTTTTACATAAGTTCGCAGTTATAAATGCATACATTATATTACTATTTTTTACAACAGAAAAATAAAGCACTGGAAACGAAGTTAATACAAATACGTTATTCCTGCAGACACTTACCCATGTGTAAAATTATTTCATGAAACATTGATTATGTTATATATAATTAGTTTTGTTGTTACATTTCGCCGTATGACAGCCATCTTGTATATCCGTGTTAAAAGGATGTTGAAACGTAAAACTAATGTCAGAATCGGAATCCTCGTAGTTAATTTAGTGGAAAAGTGTATCTATGCATACCTGCTTCTAGGTGCTTTGGCTTAAAAGTTATTTTTAAAGATGGCGCCAGCGGCCATTTTGGATTTGGTCCCTAGAAAAAAAAATTGCATTTTGCTAGTGGCCCGGTTTTTAATTTTTATTTATAAAAGGTCCATAGAAGTCAAATCAATCGTCAAAACATGTTAGCTGGGGAATGGTCAAGGAATTGCTGTTCTGGACCCAATGATATATATATATATACAAGCTAGTCGGAGCTTATTAGGTTTATTTAACCACATTATGGTTTTGACAAACAAGTTTGCTAAATATTACTCAATTTTCGGAGTTAATGTGTAGTGTGATACAATATGACCCTTAGATAATTGACTTTTATAACATGGAACAAGTTAAACGAATGCAGAGATTGAACAGCTTTCAAAGTCATATGAAAGAATAATGTATACTAAAAATAATATAATAATACTAAGTATAATGCATCCCTTTATCTATATTTTACAAGCATGTATAGAAATATTCTCAGCAACAGAAACCATCGAGAAGGCTATCTCTAGAATGATTGACATATTCCATCTCTACTTCCTCAGCACGACATTTTGATTTTTTAACTTCCTACGCAACTAAATTGTTAATCTTTCTTGCTTCAGGTGATTTAATTTCTCGAATAAAGCTTCTATGCAAAAATTATTGACATTTTTATGATTAATTTCAAATTATCCCCATAGTTTTCTATTTCGATTCCCAATTTCGTATTCTACAATAAATTCACTAAATAATATATATGTGGCATTAAATAAATTCAGTATTCCATAAAACTTTTACACGACATAAAATACATATTTCCTATTAAACAAGAAAGAACGAGTTTACCTTTTAATGAATCTAAAATTAATTGTTTTTGTTAAGGTATATATTTGTCAATAAAAGTGAGTTGTATGTGTACCATGGAGTGATGGACCAGAGCAATGGAAGATGCTTTCAGAAACTAAATCGTGACTAAATTCGTTTAGAAAAAATTCTTCTTAGTATTTAAAAATGGAAATGGGTGTTTTCAAGCCAAGTCATCACGAAACGGGTGGATTAATTGATGGAATTAAGTTGTCCAATTATGTTTAAAGTTTGAAATTGCTCTATGCTCTGAAAGTTTCTCGAGAAAAGAGGAAAATGTAAGAATATATATTCTTCAAATAAACAACTTCTTACGTTCTTTTTAAGAGAACGAATTTATTTACACATGTATTTCATTCCTAGCAAAGCTTTTAAATATAAACCTTTTGGACTGTTCTAAAGCTAGGTTATTTTGATTTATATTTGAGTCACTTACGATAGTTATCTATAAGCCTTTAAAGAATTAATAATTTAAAAAGTTGCCAAATTATTGGAATGTCAAAAAGTAAATTTTTTAGTTATCTAATTTTTTAAAGTAATATTTATACTAGTAAAAATGAAGAATTTAAAATTAAAGTTCGGAATATGTACACAAAAACAGTTAACTCAGCATTAAATAACATGACAAGACCATATTTTAAAAACGGTGAAAATATATTTTTTGTAATGTTTATAGACAAAAAAATCCTGCCATAGTAGCACACTTAAAAACTTTATCCCTATGATACTAAATTGTTGATGCAATTCTGAAGATCTTAAAACAAAAACATTCTTAACCTGTATGTTTTAAAGTTGTAATTTGTTATTCTCGGGACACAAAAATCAATCAAAGTTTTGCGATTAATATAATATATACGAATTCATCTGTATACAAATGCTATTGTCCTCTAAAGGTCATCTAAAAACTCATCAACCTTGTTTTATTAACCTTATCAACGTGTAAATTCATAATTTTATTTGACAATGCATTTGCGAAGGGTGATTTTTATTCTATATATTACAATTATATCCATAAATCAATTATGAATGTGTTTGTCTTTTGTCAATAAATATATCCTTATACAGCGTATAATTGTTTCATAAATTATTAAATCCAGACAGCAGCCAATTAAAATACTGACGCGTCCGATATGTGGCTTGATTCTTTGGTAATGATAAATACTGTTAGCTTTAAGACGCAATGCTGATGGCCAACTTGGGTCGTTTTCAATGAATATTTTACTATAATTGCAGTTGTTTGAATGATCCTCAAAGTCGTCTCTCGCTGATTCCACTATTCTGCATATTCCTTAAGAAGACTGACACTTTTTGTGTGTGTCACCACCTGCTCACTAATTAAAACAACAAGTAATGTTATAATCAATGTATTATGCATAGCGCGATCGTTTCTGAAACTATATCCTAAAATCGGTTCTCTCATTTGTATTCTGAAAAATACAAGGAAATGAGCTGCTCAAATGGCAGTGTGTTAATATTGTCATATTAATTCAGCTACCAGTTTTAATCAGTTTTTTCTTACCACTATGTTCCATTTGTGGCTTTTTTAATCAAGTGTGAGCCAATGGGAATTGAGTTTATCTGTTTGATTTCAAAGATTGAATTAAATATAAGTATAGAAGCACTTATTCACGCAACAAATAGTACATCTATTTAAAATGTGAAATTATCGATTTTCTGACGCGACACAGTTAATAAGCATGTTAACAAATAAAATGATTATTTTAGGATTTTTATAGTAATAGCAATTAGCATTGTTCTATTGAACGAAACTAATTAGAATTTTTTATTTTCCACTATTTCTTAAATGTGAAACAATACAATACAATACAATATTACAAAATAAAACGTTAAAATATGTAACATATCATTATTAAAAACGAGCTAAAGAAAAAGTTTAAAAAGCCAAAATTAATAAAAAAAGTCAACAATTTCATAATAAAAATGATTATTAATTCGACATGTTTAGTTGTGCTTACAACTTTTTCAAGAGCGTAAAATGAGAGTGTAGAATGCAAAGATTGAAAATAGTACAAAAAATAAATAAATTAGAGCATTAAAACAAGAGTGTAGAATGCAAAGATTGAAAAGAGTACAAAAATAAATAAATTAGAACATTAAAACAAGAGTGTAGAATGCAAAGATTGAAAAGTGTACAAAAAAAAAATTGGAGCATTAAAACAAAATACAAAAGAGCGATTAAAATGCAGAAAAATGAAACACTGAGGAAGAAAGAACAGCCGTTATACGAAAGATTAGAATTTAATTGGGGAGACAGAGATTTAATTAAAAGAGCTTATTTAATTTGAATGTCAAAATAATTTTTACCAGAAGAAATAACTTTAAAAGAATCTATATATTGAAATTAAAATAGCAAGAATTACAAGAAAGAAGATGACAGCCTATTTGAAATTTATGAGATTTATGCTCTTTTACTTGAGTTGTAAGGTGTCGCTTTATTTTACCGACGTAAAACAAGTTTGTATCGCACAAACATTTGTATTGACAGACAACTTTGGAAGCCAGAGTATTCGGAGTTTTAAACAAAAAAAATGGTTTTTAGTTTTAAAAGACGAAAAAATAACAGAAATTTTAATGTTAAGTTTGGTTTTAAAAAGATGAATGAGTTTTTTGCGAAAAATCAACGAAAGTGTACCAATGAGGGGAATACAAAAGCAAGAAGAAATGTCATCAGTTTTGGATTTAGTGGAACGATTGTACTTTTTGGATAAAACGATTTTAACACAGTTATTAAAAATAGAATTCGGGAAACCATTTTTACAAAACAGATTTTCTAAAAATAAAATTTCTTGATGAAAAATAGATCAAGTACTACAGCATAGGTAAGTCCTGTAAAGATTACAGAAAATTAAACTAATTTTCCATTTTTTGGGACAAAAAGCATAAAAATTCAATAACAGACAAGTGAACGTTTTTTACGGTAGACAGATACAGTACATTTGGAATTTTTGGTGTTTGGTAGGGTTACAATGGTGTCTTTAAAAAACGGTAAAGAATGGGGTTTAGTTTGGAAAGTAAATATAAGATTAGAGTGAGACTGATTAAGCACATTAAAAAAATTAAAATCCATAGATTTAGGAAAAACACAGAAGATGACATCAACATAACGAAGGTATAAGTTGGGTTTGTTTTGAGCTTTTAGCCACTCTTGAGGTGTGCAAAGAAGAAGTTAGCAAATGTGGGAGCCAGCGGAGAATCTATTATTATGCCATCAGTCTGTTTGAAATGTCATTTTCATGCACAATGGCAGATATTTCATAAATACTATTAATTAAGTTAGTAGTAAGGCTTATTCATCTTTTTCATAATAAATATATATTTTTTAATTGTAAAATGTTACTTCGAATATATTTCATTAAGTTTTTCCTTTTTGCATGGTGCAATAATTTAAATATAAAGTATAATTCTTAATTGTAAACGTTAATAATTAGATTATTATTTTAGTATTAAGCGAACAAATTATTTGTAATTATTTTATTATCCACTTTTTTGTTATAATAAACAACACAATAAAATATATAAACAGGCCAAATGACGATAATTAGAAAGATATTTCAATGAATAAATTTGCCACTAAGAATTGGGAATTTTCGCACAAGTATAAAATTAATTTTCCATCCATGCAGGTTGCTAGTTTTGTATTTTGCCACAGATTTCACACAAAAGCTATTCTACTGAATAGCTATACATAATCACTGATTAAGTAATTTAATAGCAGATATTGTAACTAAAGAGATTTTTCTGTCAATGCTTGATCAATACAAATACATATTCTGGCCCGATTCCACGAATGCACAGAATATTTTCATATTCTTTCTTCAAATTACAATATAGCAGCTCACACTATTCATTTCCAAATAATTCTTCTTCTGTTCCTTTAAATGTGTGTAGTGTTAGTAAAATTAGATTTCATTTTGCATTCCCCCTCCTGTTTACGTATCACATTTGACAGAATGTGATATCGGCTGTATAGAAATACTTAAATAGGAATATTTGGGGAATTAATTATATATTTCTATTGATATGTATACAAATACATACGCCTTTCGCTAAAGAAACTTTATATATGACTTCAAATAAATATGTTTTTAAAGTTGACAGTAGGAAAACTCTTCTTAGAAAGAAATTTTTCTTGGCAAAAGTAGCTAATCCCTTAAAATTTATTTTATAAAAAAATGAAAGGAATTATTCAAGGAAGTGTCACTTATACAGACATAAAGAAATAGTTCTTGGTCTTTCTAATTTTTATTTAACAACTTTTAGAACATGCTCTTTTGACACCCCCAACACATGTGTATTCGTAAATACAATAGAATTTACATTAAGTGCCATATTCCGGTGTTAATTATTTTTATAGTGTAATCATTAATTTTTGATTAAAGTTAATACAAAAATATCGGCTAGTATTACATAGAAATAAACTATATTTGTGTAGATTAATTAAATAAAAAATATATAAATATTTGAAATGGAATATTTATTAAAATAAAATATACATATTGATTTCGATTAGTAAATAATTGTTCTCAACAAAAGATTTTCTTTAAAATTAAACAATATGTAGGCGTAAATTTGAAAATAAATATGTATCCTAATAGAAAATACTACAAGAAAAGGGAGCAAATACTCATGCAGGGGATTTAACTGTTTACCTATCTACGATATATATATATTTACATATAATTAATTTTTCTTGAGCAATTTAGAAAAACACACAAAAAATGTAATACATTTGTACACATAATTAAATGACACACAGGAAATATGCATGTAGACATATATCAAAGACCATATTTGGGGATACATCGATTTTTAACGGAGGTTATTAGAAAGTTTCATGAAGATAATTAAAACTGAAAACCACATCATTTAAAGCAGATACAAAATCTTCACGTAGAGTTAAACATTTTAATAAAAATACAAGTCATGTAATAGATATAATTTTCCTCATTTAGGAAAACAATAATACATATATCAAATACATAGATACACAAGAAATGCACAACAGAAATGCAACTGAGAATATTTAAATGAATCACAGACAGATCAATAAGGACTATGTAACTATGTATTTTGAGTTATAGAAACAGAAGTATAGTGCATTGTAGATCGAAAGAATAATACACCTACTTATCTGTATTTAGTAAATGCTGGACTTGAATTATAGGTGAATTAGAAAACCAATTTTTGTTGTCATTAAAAGAAGAAGAGTAACATAACTTACAAATCAGATTAATAACCGCTCAGCTGTCAATGACAAATTATATTTTGGTACGAAGATAAAACGTAGGCAAATCGATAGTATAATGATGATAGTTAATAATGTTTATAAACAGGTTGAAAACAACAGTTGTAATCTAACTGAAATTGTTGGTTTCACTATAACCCCCCCTGAAATTAAAAGTTTATAAATGTTGTTGTTGATAAACAAACAAATAAAAATTAATATTTGTAAATAAATATAAATATTTAAATTAAATAAACATAAACTATAATAATTATTACTGATTATTGTTTAATGGAAAAATATTAAATGTATATATTTTTCTTTCTCACAAAAACACGAAATAATCAATTTTGCATTAATACAGATACAATGAAATATAGTGAATGCAAAATTTAAATAAAACATTTTTCAGTTCTCTCTTACGTGATCCCTGTAGATGTACGACAATGAAAAATGTGATTAATGTAACAAACGTAATTGTAGAAATATTCACTAGATTTTATATCTGTCTGTTCAATTTGATAATTTATGAATTTCTGCAAAAATTACAGATGCTTTTCTATGGTACGGAATATTTTACTAAGCACTAAACAAAATTAACCTAACATTTTGTTTAACATGCAATGGCATCAATCGATGACATATTTATGTTTATCTGCAAAATTGAAGACACATATATGTGTATATACCCAGTATAGGTATTTATAAGGACACATAGATCACACAAGATCCCCTCATGAAAGATTCACTACGAAAAGAGATACTAGAATTACGTGATACACGATTTGGGAGTATAAGAAGAAGATAAATGATGCGAACAAGGCGATGAATTATTGCCCTTGAACACGAGATAATAGTTAACAAACACAATGAATAGCAGGCGAATTCAACAACGACAGGCAACAGCTTAAACACGCAGATAACATTTTGAAGGTAACATGTGAAAGGTAAATGCTCTTAAATATGAATTTTAGTTAGCGTTTTCGAAAGTTATAGCCGCGATAATTAGCATTGACTATGCATGTAAAGAATTTGATAAATATGTCTTCGTGTGTTTTCGTCGTTTCGTCTTTCCTTATTAGTACTTATACCGAATCTGCTGCGTTTCGAGTAATTTTCTTTTATTACTTATTTCGACAAATATTGGATTATCTCTTTCACCTGACTCTTCATAAAAGATAATTTCTAACAATTAAATTTAAAATTTATGTTTTACATTTTCTCACTTCGCCGTTTTGAGTTTCGCCGATTTGTCACAGTATATTTGATTGATTTGCAGCTTGGCTCTGTGTTATGCATGTGTAGATAGTCAATAGAGCTGGAGACAAGACGCAATCTTGAGAAGTTCCAGCGTGAGGTAGAATGAGGTCAGACTTCTCAAACGTGGTTTTCAGATATAAAGACTTTTTTAGAGGGAAATTTCATATCCATAATTGTAGTTTTTCAGGAACATGGGAGTTGGTAAGCTTTTCTATAAGAATATTAGGTTGCATTGTGAATAAAATTACAAAAATTAGAAATGTTATCTATGAAAAGTGTTCTAACATTGTTTTTCTTACTCTTATCAAGATTATAAATTGTGTCAAGGTGATTATAAATTGTATTTTCACTTTCCATGTTTTACAAATAGGCAAATTGTAATTTAGCTAGATATCTAGCCTATATAGATAAAAAATCTATCTAAGCAAATCTGTAGATAGATTTCTATAATCTGAAGAAGAAATCATCCAGTTTCAGCTATAAACGTCTAAAGTGTCATTTATTAAGAAAGTGTTGAGTGGAAAATAGTAGAATAATAATAAAGTAGACAAGTGTTCGGTTTCCCAAGGACTAAGATGAAACAGTTTTTTAATTGCATTTATTTTATGAAACGCAGTATATAAGAAGATATTTTTTAAATAAAATTCAAATAGAAATTTAGAAGGTGGATAGTCTAGAATTAGTTTTATATAAATATTCAATATTGTTAAAAAATTAAAAACAAATCTATTCGCTGTATGTTTCTTTATATATTTTACAAAAATTTAGCTGAGAATAAGGACAAGTACCGATAAATAAAATAATAATAATAATATATTAATTGTATTAGATACCTTCGTCAAAAACACTGAAAAGGCCAGTAATATATTTTTTTGATTTTTTGTGATAACCAGAATATTGATTGGCAAGAGAGAAATTTTCTATTTGAATAGATTATTTAAATGAGCAACGCATGCTGGAAAAAAGGGACCTGTGGCAGCTGATGTTGTTACCCCAACCTTCTCTGTACTGTTATATTAAAAAACTTTTTACACTACCCTAGATTTTCAAACTTGCACTAAATTCGACATGACAACATATCAACGCCTATTTAAAAAATGAAGCATTCCACTCTTTTTTTCTCGAAATTATACATGAAAAGCAGTATCGTGCATGTGATTCTGAGTAAATCATTCTGAGCATATATTTAAGTATGCTGTTTATTGAACACACACTGTAGTTTAAGACGACCAGAATTCGGGACGGGGTTTACATTATAGGAGCTTGTTATAATTCATCATAAACAAATGTATAATTGGGTATATTTGATCTCTGCTTCATAGTTGCTAGTGTAGAATTGTGCCCAATTAATATTGTTAAGCAATAATATAATCAATAATATGTAAATTCTTAATTAAAGCGAAGGAAAAATAGTTTTCAATATAACGCTCTTTGGCAACTTGGCTTTTCTGGCAAAATTTCTGATTCTACGCGTGATATTTATACATTCATTGAATAAATAAATAATTATAATTTTGCTCAGTAGTTCATAATCATAAAGGAGTTACGTAAGATAGACATGAGATGCGTAATATATGCATAAGATATTATGTATAATATATGCGTAATATATGCGTAATATATACGTAAGATTTGCATAGGATATGCGTAAGATATGCGTAAGATATGCGTAAGATATGCGGAAGATATGCATAGGATATGCGTAAGATATGCGTAAGATATGCATAGGATATGCGTAAGATATGCGTAAGATATGCGTGAGATATGCATAGGATATGCGTAAGATATGCGTAAGATATGCGTAATATATGCATAAGATATTATGTATAATTAGTAAGATATGCGTAATATATACGTAATATTTTCATAAAATATGCATATTGTGAAATAATGAACTATAAGTTGTTAAGAATTTTAAAGCCACAATATTAAGCTATGTATTCAAAAATATAGTCGAGAACATTTACAAGAATGCACAAACACATTTTGTTACATGTACAAATCAATAATTTATGTTCAAAATCGAAAGGATTAATATTTCATCAACACATTTTAAATAAGATTCTTGATTACATAGTTAGCTGCATAAATTTAATGTTAGAATAATAATATATAAGAAAATATTTTGAATTTTTTGTTTTAAAAATTCTTGAAAACTTTTCTCATTTACGTAAACATAGAACTGCATCTGATATAAAATACTTATTGTTATACGTGTGAGTCTAGCGCGTAAACTTCCTAATTTTCATTTTAAAATGAATACGTACAAGTATTGATGTTTGCTTTTTATTTTGTGTTATATATTAAAAACCTTGATAATGTACATGTTATGAAATAATTAGTGTAATTATGGGACTTCATTATATTACAATATTTTTAATTAAAGCCTCAGAAATGTTGAACACATATCTGAAGAAAATATTACAAACCTATAAAGTATTTAAGTTTTAACATATCATCACCCTTTCTCAATATTGCTTTCTGCCATATATTGTTGTTGGGGATTCATAAAATAATTGTTAATATATGAGCACATGAAATAATCGAATTTTTATTTTAAATTTATGCGCAGTTACATAAAATTGTTATGACGTATCAAACCATGCGTGTACTGCCTTTGAATTTATTTGGTTATTTAAAAAACGTAATTTAATTTAAAACTCCTTTGTCTGAAAGAAGATTGTAGGGGTACAAAATATATGTTGCATTATATTTAATGTGTATCTTCTATATAATTATACATATTGTCTATCGATATAAACTTTAGTTTGGATAAACTGATACATTTTGGGAATATTAAAGAATGTACGTTATTTATAAAAAATAGTGGGACATTTTTTACTTATAATTCATACAGTATTTTTATAACGCTAAAATTTATGACACCAAATATATAACTATTTTTTTCATTGCATAAACAAATAATAATTTTCAAAATAATTAACTGTAATAAATGCTATATTTAGTAAAGATCTGAAATTTATATTTTGAAGTATAAGAATCACTTGAATATATTTGATAAACAGACAGCATATCTCTTTAGTACTGAAGATTAACTTCCAAATATAATCGATGAAATAATTATCATATTTTTATACACCACAAACTATAATGAAGCAATACATTTTAAATTGAACAAAAACGAATGAATATTTAAATAAAAACGGCACCCGAAATATGATATATAGGTTTATACATAGAATCATGTCCAGCTATTTTGTAAAGTAATATGGAGTTAAAAGATATATTTGCTTTATGTGTTTTCAGTGGTTTATATGATGAATATTATTTTTACATTTGTTAAAAATGTATCTGTTTCACATGTCGGACTTTAAATATTTCGCAAAGTATTTTATTGACGATTATGTCTTTTTCAGTATAAATCTTACTTATGAAATGCTCATTTTATATTGCTGCAATTTTTTGAAAATATTATTATATGACAAACTAAAGTCTTTGATCGTTTTGAAGGAAGTGTTCATACAATACATTTATCAAAATAGTATAAAATACAAGTAAAAGTCTATATTAGGCATTAACAGCTTCGAACAAAAATAATTTAATTCTTTGATTTTAATGCTTTGTTTCTGAGTTACAGTTAAAAAATATCTATAAGTGATACTTTGTCTTTATATAACTCAATTGTATTTATTGGCAATCAAAATATGTTTTTATAGTTTTGAAATATAGTAAGAACTGTATAAAAATATCACAGTCACTGTCTATCAACTTGTAAGAAATTCGAGACGTACTTTAAAAGCAAAATTTAAATGCGACAAAATTAATTTAGAAAAAAACATTACTCTGTAACAATGAAATATTAAATGTTAATTAAAAAAAATAGACGATAAATTAATCAGAAAAATGTATAAAGTGACACAATAAAACTAAAGTTACGATGTTATCAGAAAAATAATTATGAAAGAAAAACTGATGATTGACTTTAATTGTTACTGTTTAATGCTATTCAATTATTACTTCAAAATGTTCGAACCTAATTGACAAGTTTGAATTACAGGCTTGTTAAGAAAGTTTGATTAATCCTCTCTTATATGTCCCCAAACAATTCCTGGTAACTAATTCTGCGTTATCCACTACCACCTCCTCACGCTGTCTCCTTTGCACTTAATTACCTCCCACACTGGCTCTTATGCATGTGTATGTGTGCTGGTGTTCATTTGTCTTATTACGTAATCTTACTATATTAATATTGATTTTAATGCTTTCTTATGATACACTAAATTTGATTTTATTATCTACTGTAATCTACTGGGGTGAGAAGATATAAAAGTATATTCTTCATTATAACTTACCTTCTAAAATTTAGCAAGGAGACTATAAATTGTTTCAAATAAACGTTTTGTTTCGTGAGAAATCTACCCAGAGAATTTTTTAAAAGAAATGACTAACTTCACTTCACAGCTGTGTTTTGTACTCGCATGAGGTTTGGCGACCAGTCCCACAACATTGTTCTATATTTTGCTCAATCTTGCTCCAGAGCATTCTATTCCAGGTATTGACCGACCACTACGCTCTCTAATAGTTTTTCTAGATGCCCCTCAATGTCTCACCCCATCAACGGAACCTTCCATCCACCAGCTCCGTCCCTTGCTACTTGCCAGAAATACTGTAGATTAAGTTTTCTAAACTCTTGCCATCAGCTCTCTTTTGAATTAGTCTCCTGCAGTTTAGTTTCATCCGTCCGATGCTCCCGCTACTATGCACCAGTCCAATAATGCATCTCCAGCACCAAATCTCAAACGATGAAAGTCTAGAGTCCAGCTTCACAACAACATATTCTATGAACACAGACCATACATATATTTCATCTTTTCTTATACAATGCAATTTGCAGTTCATATCCATTCTTTCGATTTTTTATTTGGTCATTCATTACAATGCGTGTTTTGTTTTCTATAGGTAGTTTCCATCTGCTGACTTCATTGGTCAGCTGAACTTAAATTAATTCACTTGCACAATTGATAATAATCAATTCTATCTTGCTACCTTGTTCTTTGACTTACTCTGATTGATCTTGTTATAAGACGCTTTACTTTCTTTAACCAGATTCTTTACACTCTCATGAATGCCATCTTCTGTGGATGATAAAATGGCAGTATCTTCTGAAGATATGTTACAGCCTTTTCCCAGCGTACCGTTGCTGTTTGCCTTGCATAAAATTGCTGAATTATGAATAGGATATGTTTGAGCATACTAAAATTACTAAACAGCAGTCAAATTATTAAATATCAAATATTTGAGCTGACAAATAAACTCGGTGAATAATGAGTCACTGCAGTGGGTATTTTGAAATGTCTTTTTTAAATTATAGATTACATTTACTATCTGAAATGTCTTTTGTTAATATCTTATCTTAAATTAAATAGCTTGTGTCAAACACTCAGGTTTCGATTACCTTTGTTGAACCTAAATTGATTTATTTTGTCCAATATTTAAATTGAATTTACTGTTAATCTATCATTTCTAATTCTAAAACAGATATTTATTCATCAGTGAAAATAAATTAAATAAATTTAGTATCATGAAATGTAATCGAAACTAGAAAACGTAGAAGCAGTTGCTATGTTACAGGAATATAAACAAATACAAACAAATGATACTGATTGATCGTATCTGGCAGCAATATTATCCAATACTGTTTGTCTTAATAAATTCAAATTATACAACAATACAACAAAAGATAAATTAAAGATAACCCGTTCTATTAATATAAAATTTACAAATTGAATGAACCCTTTCCTGAACAGAAATATCACAAAAACTGCTATAACAGGAAGCAGTCATTTGTTTTTAATTTAATTTAATTTAATTTAATTCAATTCAATTATATTGTTTGTCTCATGATAAATATATTATCATATTTGTATTTAAATAATGAATTATCTTATTTGTATATTTCGGAATATTGTTAAATGGAGTGAGAGTGGGTTGTTCAATCTATATAGAAAATCTTATGATTTGAAATTAGGAAAACATTAAATATCGAAATAAATCAAGTTTTAATTTAATTAATTACTTCATGAAGATACCTACAAAGTTTTTAAATAAACGTATAAAAATCGCTGGTTTATTGGAGAGATTACTATTCGAGGAGTTAATGGCGATATAAAGTTTCAACAACTATATTTATTGACCGTAAACTTTAAATCATTATGTAAATGTATACATTTTATTCATCAATATATTATGTATCGAACATGTAATTTATTTAAACCGCATTAAATGTAAAATTGACCAATGTAATATACCTACATAGATTTGTTAGTGATAAGTATTTTAACTACTTTTTATTTGAAAATATGATATATCTAATTTGATAATTTAATAATTTAGTTATTTATGTCAGAGTATAATATGACGACCACTGTGATTGATGATGTATAATACAAAATTAAATTATTGAGCAATATTAGCAACTATACTTGATATACCTAGTTATTAAATTTTAAATATCATATAAACTACTTACGTACTGAAAGATACGTAGTCTGCTCAAACCATCATTCCTCAAGCATGCTTTTCAAACATTCCCTGGACACTCTAAAGTGTCTCCTGATAGTCGGTGTTGACTGATAATACCTCGTTTACATTAGGTACCTCTTTTTATATTTATATTTGAGCGCTTTATTTGTTTTCATTCATTGGATTTTTGAATAGAATTATCTCAGATATTGTACGACGAATAGTTTCTTTCGTGAGTACGCTTACGAAATTAACTTATTAATTATACACGGTGTTACAGAAGATTATAAAGAATTTCTATAAAGCCGATGGAATTAATGCATACCTTCTAGGGAAATATGTTTGTGTGAACAGGAATATGAATGTGGATTATATCTCTCTTGACACGTCATTGAAAACTGAAATAATTATCTATTTGTAATGTCTGTTTTTATCGAAACCTATAAACAATGGCTTACACTTCATTTATCCCTTTTATGAGACATCTTTTCACATAAATTTACCAAATATTTTGTTATAAAAAGGTGACATACTATAAAAAAAATGGTGTCCATTTATTTTGAAATATATATCTTTTATTTACATGCATTTTATATTAAGGTAAGTTTTTACAAATTTGAATAATAATTCTTTTTCGTCTAATATAAAGTAAGTTATGTATTAGTGTAAATAAAGAGGAATACCGTTTAATATTTTAAATTACACATTATGCATATAAAAGTTAGAACTTTATTATGAAAACAGTGATATGTTCATTCATAGTAAAATACAAGAAATGTAAAATGTTACTAAATACAGGGTTTTTCCCTTGATCCTGATCCCGCAGCTAATTATACTCAAAGATGAGTAAAATTAACCGAGGTTTCTGGATTTGACAGAGGTTCCAAAAATAGGAATGAAATAATCAATATTACTAACGATAGTACATTATAATTTAAAGTCATACATAGGTAGTGAGGTCGATCAGTGTATTGATTCATTTTTAGAGATGTATGGATGAGTAATGAGTAATAAGTTTGTGAAAAAGTTAGAAGTAAAAATTGGTACTTTTAAATAAATACAAATATATCATACGACAATACAAATAATACTTTATTCTATATAAATGGACAATAGTAATTTTGAATTATATTTCAAAATAGAGTATGGCAATTATACAGTACATTTGAAGAGTATGTGTCTAGTTTATAATATTATGAGGATTGCAATTATTCATTGTATTATGTACAATTTGCGAAATGAGAGAATCGATAGTTTGCATAATGCATTTCTTATTAATTCTAACATGTGATTTAGAAAACTATATCAGAAAGTTGTTGCCAGATTACGTAACAAATGGTAAGAAAATATGATCAAGTGTTTTGGATTTGCATGAAATAAATAACATTGTAAAAATATCGTAAATCGTGGTATTTGTAATAAGAAAATTATGGAAATAGAGCAAAACATTTACGAACAAAAATTAACAAATAAAAATGAAATATTGTTGTGAATATTTATATATATATATATACAGCCAACACAAACTTGATGATGTTAAATGAATATAATCACCATGATGTAATATGTAAAAGTCTGAGATTGTAAGGCAAGAATGCAAAAACCTTCATAATCCGAGGAGCTCCAGAAATTGATTTTTAAATTTCTAAATATAAAGTAAATCTTCATAAAATATTGAGAAAGCGGCTTTAAAACCTCAGTTTATTTAGTATTCTTTCATGTTTAATATTATAATTTTTAATTTGAAAGAGCTCTTCGAGTTACAATGGTTCTGGAATTGCACCTTGGCCTAAGTTACAAGGTCGTGTTTGATATGACTAATACTAGCAAGATTTCAATTAAAATTTTTAGTAAAAATGAAATAAAGTTTTGTTCTAAACCTAAAATTTTCTCATAAAACGAGAAATTTAATTAAACGATGCAGTAGTAACGGCAAGCCATGAACAAGAGCACCAGCTATATGTTGCTTATCGTGGGGCAAATATCATCTCTATAGTCACTGATTGATGCTAAAAAGTATTCATTTTTCTATATTAGTAAAATAGGTTATTCTGAAGATGTAGGTTAGTCTGCGTCGTAGATTGGATATATACCCAAATATATATAAAAATCAGATAAAAACTTTTTTTGGCTAGGTATAATGTGTTACCGAGATAGTAATGATACCGAAGCGGTAAATAATACTAACTCAATAAGTCATTCTATATTTGACCAAAGTAACTATTTATCATGTCTGATTGCATTGTGCACCAAGAATAACATTCTTCAATTTTCTGTATTTTGTAAGAACTAGGAAGAAGTAATGTATACATATACTGATTTAAATTTACTCTTTAATACATTTTTTAGTAATTTGATTTATACCTGAATGAAGCAACACCCTAAACATCTTGACTTTATTCTCATTTTAGTTTCTATTTTATCAATGCGATCATTTTTGTTTGAAAACATTAATTGCACATGTTAAGGCAATTCATATTTATCCATCAAAACTAATAATGAAGCATTTACACAAAGGTAATTAAAGTCAGTTTTTACAAGATCTATGTGAATATATTTATTATTTTAATTTCATTTGCACAGTATTTTGTTGCAACTGAGTTACCGTGAATTTTGAATAATTAAGAAATGTTGACCTAAAAATGTGAAAAATAATATGCTTCATCTATGTAAATACGTAGTCTCTATTGATGAAATAATTATTTAGAAATTTATTTAACATATTCAATTAATAGGTAGAAGTATAACTCCGGATATTAATTTAACATGTATATAAATATGTGTTGAAATACAGGTACTTATTTCAATGTTTTATTTATCTCATTTCCAACAATTTTGTAAAAATTACAAATTATCAAAAATGGATAGGTAATGAATATATACACACTGTACATGTTTGAATAAAATCAAACGTAGAAATCTTTCAATTTGAAACTTACAAAAGAGCAAAAGCTGGTCAATATAAACTGCAATACGTAATTTTCTGAAGCTCAATGTGTAGGCATGTATATATTTGCACTTTTACAAGTCCACCTGTTTTGCATTATCCACGAAAAAATAAATCGTCTTTTTTGGCTTTACCCCTCCGAACGTTTGTGCAGAGGGGGATGAAGGATAATGCCCTCCATCCTCCAAAGGCATCAAACTGCTCACCATACTGTCAATCGAATGTGATGGACGGAGGCGTACTTGATGGTTATTAGCTGTTGCCAGGGTTACCACAGTGGACGAGGCGTCATCACTGCTGGGGGGCGATGTTTGCGCAGGAAAATATCCCAGTGCAAATGGTGGTGAGAGCAGGCTTGTAGCATTGTTGGCTCCAGCACTGCCAGTAGCACTACTGCTGAGGATTGTTCGGTTGTCCGTGATGGTTTGAAGGCTCGGCCATGTGGTTTGCGTTGCCCGGCAACGCTTGATGAGGCTGGAGCGAGGCGTCATCGGGGGCTTTGAGCGGACACTGCCGTTCTCGGAGGGTGAGAGCATCTGGGATCGCATCTCAACTTCTAGTGATAAAAGGAAGATGCAGGGCAGGGCAGAAAACGATTGAATTGGATGTATTGCATGTTTTGAGTTTCTCGTTGAATTAAAAATAATAAAACCCCTCTTTCATTCTTTAGGCTTGTTGAACCCTATACAAAAACCTGTATGCAAACCTGTCTTAGCATTGAGTCATATTATGTAGATATAGCGAGTATATACATATAAGGCAATACACATAAGATGACCAGTCCAATTTTATTACATTATTACCTAGAAAAGTTCATCGAAGAAAGGCTCCGTAATACAAAAATAGAAAAAGCGTTTCATTCGATCTTCATGCAACTTTGTTTGAGAGTTAAATTCAGAACATTTTAATCAATTCACTGGACTTTATTTCTACATTATTTTGAAGGCTATTGATAAAAAATTGTAAATTTGTAAATTGAAATATGGCAGCTTTTATTTAATTTAATATAACAGACTCGACTTATTGCTGCCCTATTTTACTCACATAAATATTGACTGGATGAATGGATTTATTCCGATGGTCAAAATGTTGTCCTTGCTAGCCTGATAGTGTCGCCTCTAATCTACATAGCTCTTGATTTTCACTTTAATAAGCGGTAAATGCATCAATGAAATGGTGTCACTTTTATATTCGAGGTCTAGTACAAAATTGTTTTACAACGCGAAATAAATAAATCTTTAAATAAATACATGTTCGCAATGGATCTATTATTGCAAGATCGAATAATTTTTTAATATTTTTCAATAAAGACACAACAAGTTAACGTCATTCAGTAAGATTTTACAACCTTTTGAAATTTAAAATATACTTAATATTCAGAATATTGTATGCATGTCTAAATTATAAACAATATAGATACGTAATATTATAATCTTCGAAAAACACAAAAAAACAAATACCAACATCTAATAATATTATTTTTAGAGTAATTTTATATATTTCACTTTATTAAATTATTCAAAATAGTTTTAATTTTACCTGAAAATTTCAGATCAAGATAGCGTTACAGGCTTAAAATTCAACTAAAATATTTCAATTATAGTTAACTATAGGCATGTTCAAATGTTTTATTATATACGATTATTTTAATTTGTGACACATAGGAATATTTTTACTTAAAAAATATATACGTATATACATACATACCCATATGTACAATAATAAACTGGATTATAAAAAGGCGTCTAGCATATTAGAATTTTCTCTCTTTTGCTTAATATTTAACTGTGTTCACAAAAATAACTCAAGTGCTTGTAATGTTCTCCTTTGACATTTTTGTATAAATGTATTGTTGTACACTTTGCTTGAAATTAAAGGTTGAATTATTGAAAGGATTCATCTCTCTTTGTAGTTTTACGAAATGTTAACTTTTATGAATGTGCCAAAAATAATTCATCCCATTGATATATTGATCGATAGTGAATGGCGCAATTCTTGGCATATATGTATGTACATATATTTGAAATTAGCACTGCATTTTTTCATGTAATAAAAAATGTATTAAATGGTAATAACCGTAAAATGATAAGAGTAGAAAAATTTCTACTAAAATACCAATAATTAAATTAATGTAGACCGTGTTTAATAAAAATGTCCAGTTGTTTTATAACTTGTTTGCTGAACATATAGACCATGTTCAAAATAATGTCTCCTTGTTTTATAACTTGTCTGTCTACATTTTCAATTAAAGTAGAATACGTTTTGAAATATTGATAAAATTGACATGTAAAAGGTATCACAGTATAATTAGTTTTTACAATAAATTTGCATAATATGTGGGTATATAGTTTTGAATGTTTATGAAGAAAATTTGCTTCATTTTCGACTTCAAAAATTTGCATATAAAGGTTAATAATATTTGTAAATTTTTATTTTATATGTATGTCCAAGTAAGATAAAATATAAAAAGCAAAACAAGTTGTTGACTGTTAGCTATATAAGAGGTAATATGTCACTTACTACCAAACTGATGTCATCTTTAAAGCCACAAAACAAATTTGACATATTCGATTTCAAATGAGCATAGGCACGTATTTTGTAGCTATATCATTATATCTTTGTTTGTGATGAAAGAATACACACATCCGAATACTACTAGGAAATCCCACAATTAAATAAACAGTCGCAAGATAAAGCAAAGTAATATAGTGTGAAGCTGTGAAACTCCGAACTTCACTGTGGCAAGGAGGCACAAAAAAGAGCTGAATAAAATAAAGCACTTCATATTACAGTTGTTAATTAAATAACGCCATTACTCGTGCTGCGAGTTTTGTGTCTCGCAGTCACCCTGCCGGACATCAAATAGATTCATATGCTACTTATTCACACTACTAGATATGACTATAGAGTAAATACATGCGTCCACATTAATATAATATCAGAATTTGGGAAATTCGCATAATGCTCAAAGATAGTGCTGAAATTTCATGTATTTAAATTACAAGGGAATAGCCTACACCTTCCCACTTAGTGAAATGGACTGTCATTGTACAATGCCCTGCGACTTTAAATTATATAGGGGATCATTTAAGGGACCCTAATAAAAGTGCATATTTTTATTAGAGCATATTTTATTATTCTAAACACCTAAAGATATAAAATTGCGGTTACAATATTTAATAAATGGATTTCCAATAAGTTTTATTTCAGAAATCTTGATTAATGTTATTATATTATCATTATAAAGATGCCCAATTAAGGGAAAACTTTTTAAAGGGATCAAATATACATCAATACAAGCAATTTCCGACCAGCACAATATAAGCCAAGATTGATTAAGATGATTTACAATTACCTCAGAATTACAATTTGCTGATAAATTTATAATTATGGTTAATAATGATGTTTAATAAACAGCACTATTGTTGTATATGTTAACAAATTCATTTCCTTAAGCTTTATTATAAACGCAAATTGTTTTAATAATTCTTTTCATTTAACTAACTATTAAATTAGTTTTGCTAAGAATACAACAATATGATTATGCGTAAAAATCAGTGTAATATTCCATATACCTATTATAACAAAGACTTTTAAGAAATATAATCAAAATATTATTTCTATCTACATTTTCTATCATAAATAAGTAACATGTGAAAAGTATAACCTTACATTGGTTTTCCTTAAAAAAACACTTGCATATTACAATGCAGATATCCAATTCAATTTTGTAAGGAGATGTTTTGTTGTTGCTTTTTTACAAAATGTTGTAAGACGATACTAAATTAGCGTCCATTCACATAACAATATCTTTGTAAAGAGCTGCATATTATTATATATTACTTTGTTTTAACATTTAAACAATTTCTTTCATGCATTCTTTAGTTTACAGCCATTGCTTATGCGGAACAAATATGCTAACGTGTACAGCTGTATAATCGACATTTAGTTTTTTACGGAAATATAAAAAAGCATCATTTAGAAAAGCTACTAACTCCATATTTATTATTGATGTTTTGTCATTGCATATACTCGTATATATATATATATACTATATTCAATATAGAATGCGAACAAAATTTACATTTCAACAAAATTGAAAGTAGAGTAGGTTTATTTAGATACATCAAGAGAAATGTTATAAATTAGTGAGTAATTCAATCTGGATAAGTTTCAATATAATTTTTCTACATATACATATATAATATCAAATTAAAAATAGAAACGTAAACTGTGCGAAAGTTATAATGTACGTGTATTGTATTATTACATTGACAATATAATTATATTAAATATGGGCGTGTCGAAAGTATTTGTTACCATTTTATTGACATCTTGAGACTTCACTACGTAAATATACTATAGGTACTAGACACAAATTTTAAATGTCAATAAGGAGACAAAAATGTTTAGTTAACGAACATCCCAAATAAAATTAATCTTGAATTAATAACTAAATATAGAACAAGTTATCATATAACTGTTGAGCGAATCAAGTTTTTCCTAATGAAAGTCCCGCATTTATTTATTCTTTTTTAATTTAACTTGATTTGAAATTTTTTTATTTCTTATAGAGCATACATTCTTATATACATATTTGAAATCTAAAGGTAATGAATGTTTCTTTGCTAATATTGACTTCAAACTTTTTAAAATATAAAAGACTATGTAATTTACAATATATGAAACCTTGAATAATCAATTAATATAAACAGCTATATCGTACATCTGAGAAAATTCATATAAAGAAAGATAGAAGTACAAGAATTTTATCGATCTTTCTTATATAGTTTTAGTTTCAATATATACGGTTGGTAATAATATCGATATTGGTTGCCAATCAGGTTATCGAAGCATACTCAATATATATTCAATTATTCGGATTATATTTTGTGTACCTATAAACTAAGCAACTGATGGTAAACATCAGTTAATTTGATTTATTTTGTTTTTTTCTTACAAAAAATACTTTTATCTATGACTTAATAAATATTGTAAACATTTATTGTATAAATTTTCAACATTTTTTATAAAAAAAATTTTCAACAAAATTAATATTTGACACCAGTTGCTAAGCAACACAGTTTCTATATTGCCTATTTCCCTCTTATATTTTCTTCAACAGTTTATCTTAACATTTACTGTTTAAAAATAATCTTTTAGAAAACTTATGAACTGTCGATGCTCATGCATGCGAGTAATTTTTATAATTTAATTGTTTAACGGAGTATGTGCCACAATTATCTATGTATAAGTTGAAATTTAAACTTACATACACCAAATATTCATAAAAATATCTTCTATAAACTATATTGTCACGTTTTATTGTATTAATTTCACTTAATGAGACCAATTTTTAAACAATTAAAGCTATAGAGTATCTTTATAACTTATAACAAGAAACAATTTTAATTATACAATTTAAGAAACTTAAATCCTGTTTTTTAAATCTATAAAGAAATACATATTTATTGATATATATATATACATGCTTTCAGCATTTATTAAGCTCGATGTCTGTCGCTGAAATGTTTTGATAACTGAGATACATATCTAAATTACAATCCAATTAAATATACCTCTTTAAAAGTTAATGAAAACATACAGTAGTCGAAAAAAGTAGGTCCGTACATTGAACCATAACATTAAAATAAACGGTATAGTTAGCAAAAAATAAGTCAAATTTGAAGTATCAAATAACGAGCTCATTAAGTGTACTTCTAATCCCACATATACATTTTACCTTTAAACTTATCCATACCTGGGCTCTAATTATATACTTTTTAGCGATATATTCATTCTTATGCTCCAAAGGCTTGGTAATGTGACCACAATCTAAAAAAGCACACCTTTATAAAAAATGAGCAAAATATACTTTTTTAAATAAAAAATATCTCTCAAAATTATCGAAACTCTGATTCGGGTACTGATTAATTTCATGTAATAACTCACAAAATACACTAATATGTACTTATATCATTCTGCACAGTGATATTATAATATTATTCGAAACAAATTTTCTTTTTCAAAAAAAGATGCAAATTACTATTTTTGACGATAACTTTCATAAAATCATATTAAAATATTTTAACTACATACATGCGAAGTTTCAGAACTCAATTCTATTAGGAAATCTACAAATTATATAGAGGCTTCTAAAGAGCCCCACCTCTAGCCCCCGGGGTATGAATAGAGTTAATGAATTCATATAGTTGAGTTAAAGAAAGCTAGAAGTACTTCTGAAATAGAAAAATGCATAAACCGGGTAGCCCAAACTACTCTACACAACGTTTGTTAAATCATTTTATTCAAAAAATTAAAAATTAATTTTCTGAAATTCTCTGGTAAAGATGAAACACTTATTATATATAATATCTTCATTATATAAAATCAAATTGGACATCATTGAATGGATAACATCGAATTAATTCAGTAACTTTTCTCATTAATTGTTATATTATGTATATTTATAAACTAGATTTGCTTAGATTTTGCTTAAACCCTTAATAAAATAGACATTTTGCCTTTGGAATTTAAATATATATATGATGCTATCGAAAATTATAATAGATATATCATAATTTTAATAGAATATTCGTGTATTCTTCAATGAAGAAATTATATTTTGCAACAAATGTTGGGCTGAGAAGAAGAGTTGAGATAAACCGGACTACCATGACTGCATAATTTCCAGTTGAAGCTATAAATAGTATAGAGACAATTACAGTCTAATGTTCAAACTAAAATCGAAAAATATCTCTGACGTTATTAATAGTATAAATTAATTATTATTTTTTGTCAGTTTATTATGTAAATCACTAAAAATTTACTATATTGATCCTTGTTTTTCTTATAATTGATGAGCCAAAATTTATATGTATAAAATCTACAAATAAAAAAACAGTACAAGTGCTCTGTTAGTCAAATAGAATCTAGGTTTCTATTAAGCAATTATTTTTATAAATAATAGCGATAAATATTTAAATATCTAAAATGTTAAAATATTTTATATGCATTGTCGCCTATATATCATATACATATTGTATGTATGTATACAGTCGACACTAACATTCTGTAAATAAATACATTTTTGGTAGCGACACTATTCTATTATTGGATGGAGTACTTTGTCCTTGGCTTGGAGGCTGACGCGCAACCTTGTGCTAATAAACGAATAAAAGCATTTAATACAACACTAAGCTACTTGTGCCACTAAGTATATAATGAATTGTTCATGTAGTTATTACACTAACCTTCCGATTGCGTAGCAGAGTCTATCCTATGACTGTTGTTTGGACTGGCTGATTGAGTTTTTACCGATGGTTTGCTCATTCCACTAGCGCCTCCCCCGTTTGGCAGAATGAGACCTCCTGGGCGAATGTTCCACTCAGGATGTAAGAGAATGATGTACATCTTAGGCCCAAAGAGACAGAGCAACGCCACTGAGGCGGAGAGAGAGATAGAGACACACAGGGTTGCGATTCTAACGTGGATAAAGCTCGCGGTCGTGAAGTAGCAGGGAACAAACCCAAGCCATATGACACAGGTTGAGTACATCGTAAAACCGATGTGCTTGCTCTCGTTAAACGCCTCGGGAATGTTCCGCGTGAGAAAGGCGTAGATTGTGCAAACGAGAATGAGTAGAATGGGATGTGCGATACTGATCATGAAGAGACTGCCCCGTAGGGAACTGCAGACGAGTTGGTTTTTCCGTCGTTCTGGGTAGTGACCCACTGCACGAGGGGGATCGAGGTAGAGCCAAAAGGAGAGGATCACCACCTGAACGAGGACAACACAGAGGCACATGACGAGCTGAGAGAACGGGGAAATAAAGCGTATTTGGCGGACACTTCTGCGGCCCTGGCGGAAGATCCGTTCGATACGGTTGGTTTTCACGAGAAGAGCCGAGTAGCAAAGCGAGAAGCAGAATCCAACGCCGAACTTCTGGATGCCGCAGTTGACGTCTGAGGGCTTTGCGCAAAGGACGATGGTCATGAGGTAGCACATGAGAATACCCACGAGGAGGGTGAAGCTCAACTCGCGACCCGAGGCCTTGACAATGGGGGTGTTGGAGTGTTTAATGAAGATCACGAGCGTGAAGAGGGTTGACACAAGGCCGATAATTGCAAATGTGAGGACACCGATAGCGATTGGATTGGAATAGCTCAGGTATTCCTGGGTGATGTTGAGGCAGCGTGTTTTGTCCGGGCTAGGCCACTCACCGAAGTTGCAGGGGATACACTGTGAGCGATCAGCGCTCACGTACTCGTAGGTCTGGCAGGTGATGCAGATCCAACAGGTGCAGATGCCAGGTTGGGCCTTCCTGCGAGCGTTGTGAGCACATTTGGGTTGGCAATTAGATTTGGGAGGAGTTCGCTGCCCGCCTCGGAACCAGACGTTGTTCCAGTCCAGCTGTAGATGGGACGATAGAAATCGTAAAGTTATAACTATCGAGAAAGAGACACTTTTAATAACATTATAGTTTTTGCATTTTCTTATATAGAAGTAAATTTCATTAACGGAACAGAAATAAATTAAAAATGGAAAAAGGATTGTTTTATACTAAAATATGATATTTTCAAAAGATTTGATAATACATATTTTACAAAAAACGTTATTAATTGTTTTTTCAATATAGTTTATTGATCCATATAAAAGAATAAAATCCCCTAGAATTCAAAATGCCCATCGAAATTTAAGTGAAACATGAAATAATCGATAACACTCTGATGTGATATAATCGAGCGCTTTACTGTCCTATTGATTTATTTTAGAATGCAGATTTATATTATGCAATATATTTTATAGCTTCAAATGGCAAAAACAGTATTTTTTATCAAATTAGTAATACAAATTGAAGGAAGTTAATTTCCCTTGATTGCTTTACTCTCTTATATTTTACACATCCATTTAAACAATTCATTTGGTAACCTGTTCTTATTGTACCTTTTTATACTTTTTGTGAGATTAATTCTACTGAACTAATTTTTAAAAGAGCTTCAAAATGGAAAACGAGCACATTTTAATTTGCCGATTTATTATTTAATTTTAAAATATATAACTAATATACACCACGTTGTTTTAATTATATAAATTTGAATAATAATTGTGATAATTTCAGCAATTACCAATCATCACATAATAATATAATAAATTCAAAATTATGCATGATTTCTTTATATTAATAAATAACATGGCTATTTCCAAAAAGTGTGCATATATCAGTGATAAAACTTTTTTATCTCAGAAATAACAGACATTATCGAATAAGTTAGACAAAAAATTAGATATATCGATAAATCAATATCTAGTTGAGTTTGTAATATGCGGAGAGCGGTAAGCTTACTTGTAAAGTGTCTTTTTCGTAGCGCCCGATCTCGACCCACTTATGCTTGCCGTTGATCTTCTGAAAGTTGAGAATTCGGTATCGCGGTGGGCCGTCAAAGGTTTCTCGGGTAAATTGAAAATCCATGTCATTCAAACCTTCAAACAAATGGAATACGCAGAAACAGATATGTAGCATTTACATAGGTGTACATTTAGTTAAATCTTTTGTCTACTCTTAATTTAAAAGTACTAGGTAGGTATAATATATAGTATTCGTGTCTAAAAAGTTTAAATCAGTAAAGCTGAGTATATTGAAGGAATAATTGGGAAAATAGTTTATATTCTAGGGGGGAAATTATACTCCAAAATCGTAAAAATTATACATATATGTACAGTATGGTCCATGCTTTCATATGACCTATTTTCTATTTATCTAAGGAACCGATGACCTTGAAACGTTGGAATCGTCTTGAGGCCATAATGGCCTATAGAGAAGTTGTGGAGCCCTTTGTCCTATCTATTTTAGGTTTTTCTATATTGTCATAGGGGGATTGTTTTAACAACAACAGCAATGGTTAAAGTTAAATTTTGGTTTTTTTTGTCAACTGGTTGAATCAATTTTTTAGCAATTGCTTTTAATCACTACCAATATTTGACCCAGTTGCTAAAAAATATGATACAGTGGCAACAACTTTTCCGATATCTGTGATGGTCACTAAAAGAACGTAAAGTTCCAAGGTTTGCTTAGTTATACACATAGATTGCTGTTTTCCAAAAGTGGAATCATTAGGAACTCTCTTTTTCTCAGGAATCATTAAACATTTTGAATGAACGATTATTTTGTCACTCTTTAATTTAAAATGGAGCATCAAAATGAAAGATATGTATTTTAAAGCAAATTGATGTAGACTGATTTTTTAATGAATCGGTAAATACATTGCATACACCAAGAAAGTATATATTATTCATTCAAATAACTTCTTTAAAACAAACCATTTTATTGATATATATATATATATTAAAATATATTTGAACACGTTCAAATGCATATCGTGAATAAAATACGTGACCTACTTAATTTCTATGGTAACGCCGAATGATTCCGACTTTTGAAATGAATGATTCTTAAAGAGCGACATTGGAATCGTTAATTATTCTAATTTTGAAAACGCTCATTGTCTTTACCTTTTATGTAAAGTATTCGTTAATTGCTCATCTCCATCTTGTTAAACTACACCCCCTTGACTTTTACTGGAAGCGTTGATGAACTTTCGAGTTAGTACTTAAACCCAAAATATTTAAATTCTAATTTTGATATTAATTTTAAAGGGCAATCATAAATTTATAATCATCGTGAACAAGTTTCTCACTTAAATAATTTGTCTCAGTATTACTTTAATGAAATAAAAGAGCATTTTTCATGTGTTTATTTTATAACCATTTTTTAAATAAATCTGAAATTAATCGTAAAATAACTTATGTTATTCGAGAGGTATAGATTCCTATTCTTTCCATTTGAGATATTTAGCTATTAAGGACTGAAAGATTTAAAATCTTGAAAAAATTAAGCCACTTTAAAATATCTTGTTTCTACAATACATTTTTTATGCAAAAAAAGTTACTGTATTTTAATAATAGTATATTTTGTTTCAGAAAATTGATTAATAGTTCATCATTAATTGTTCTTTACTTGAACTCTGTAAATGTGATAACATTATTTTGACTTTGATTCTTTCAGAGTAAAACATTTAGATATTTTAATTATTTTGTTACATGTGAAGTAATAAAATACATTTTAAAATTGTACTATTAGACCAGTGTTCTGCACTAATTAGTTGAGTGAATCTTGTAAACATATATTGTTATTTCAGTTTTAAAAGATGTTTATTAATAAATTTGCACTATATTTGTGTGTAAGCCGACTTCGGCCATTTCTTTGAGCGACAACTAATGGTTGTATTAGACTGAACTTAGTATCCTTTGAATGCCACTACAATCTGATTTATTATGATGGTCGCTAGATTTGTCCAATTTTTTCCATTTGTAAATTAAAAATGTGTCCTTATGAGGCTTATATCTATTAGGTATTCTAGTAGCGAACTCTGGTTTAACTACTCATTATTTTGAAACAGTATGATCCACCAAAACTAATCCACTGATTATTTATTACGGTATTTTCAGAGAGATGAGTAACTAATCTCAATGATCTAATGTGTTTATTATGTCAATGAAACACTCGCGCAAAAGGATAGGAATTTATTATAGCTATTTGTCCACTGCATTTCAATAACTGCACTTAGAATGGAACTCAAATATGGCTTAGCATTAAGAGACTTTGTCTTGAATCAAATACACTTACAAAATTAACGAAAAAGAGTAGTAGGGTAGGTGGAGCGCGGTCACAATTGCGTGGGTGGGAGGGGAGGGGGCTGAGTCATGCTCAGATGCATTTTGAGTCCGGTGCACTTTGTAACGACTGTTGCGTGGTAGGGGGGG
>JAYRBW010044561.1:0-11494 GCA_036023295.1 Invenusta paracnida
GGCTATCACAAATTTATTAATAATTAAATATTTCTTAACATACAAAGAGACATAGACGTTCAAATTACTTTTTATATGTTATGAAAAATGCAATTGTGTCATTTATTTTGGAAAATAGTGTACTTATAGCTCTGTAGCTAGACTAAATATTGACAGAGAAATAGAAGAGATTACCTGAGCGATCACTCATGTAGAGTAAGCCATTACCCAGAGTCCAGCTTGGTGTGATGACGCTCACCGGATGTCCCCCCACAGACTCTCTGCTCACCCACACAACTGGTGGACGAGAGGGGTCAGGTAATCCACTCACCGGATCTAGACCTGCCACCACAAGGCGAGTGTCGTCCCAGGGCATGGCCGGATGGTTCCACTCTACCCAAGCGATCTGGCTGCCGTCTGGGGATACTCTGGGAAAGTAAATTGATTTCATGAACATAGTTAGTTGCATAAATTTACTTATTACAATAAGTAACACATGAAACACCACACAAGTTTTTCTTTCATAATAATAATTATCCATAACTTTTTGTGGAAACCCAAATGATTTAAAATAATATTGGTAAATAGTCGTAGCAAGTTCCAATATGTGTGGTTATTTCACTCACAAAATAAAATTCAATAAATCAGTTTACTGTTATGTACAAGCTTGGTGTGCCACCCTTTATGTTCGTCTAGTGATTGCTGTGGTATTGATACGCTTATGAAATAAGAACATTTGTGTGGAATCGAAAGAAACCACATTCAATATTATAATAGGAAATTTTATAAGGGCTTAAAAGTCCAAAAATACATTTATACATATATTACTCTAATTTTTAAATAGGTTAAACCCCTTTCCAACAATCATGCAACCAACCTTGGGCAGCCATAGAAGTCAGCCCCAGTGGCCACAATAGCTTCCTCGCCTGTAGTCGGGTCCAGACGAACTACTGTATTCACCGGTTCTTTGGCTCCATCACCATTCCCAGTCATAATTGAGTGATCCTCACGAACGATATAAATGGCATTTTGAGCAGTAGAGAATTCTCCATCAGCGTAGAAACGGTCTTTCAGAGTCTTTGTCACCTGTTCTGGTGCTGCTGAGGGATTCGTCTAAATACAAGGAAGGAGAAATTATAGATTAATTATGGATTAAAACATATACAAACAATACTGGGAAAGAAAACTAGGGCACCGTTTTAAAAGAGAAAACCAAAAATTTATATATTTAGAAGTTTCATAAATAATTCTAGAAGGGTTTTTTATTCAAATGTTATTACACGTAGAAATATTGAAATTTCATTAGTATCAACAACGGGAGTATTTTTATTTCTGTAAATATTGATTGCAATGAAATTAAAGTACGATTAGTATTTACAAAAATCTCCTAATAAACCATAGCAATTCTATTTTGCTAGAAAATATTGTGTGATATGATAACCCGAACGTATTAATTTTTTAAGAATGCTTAATACTAGAAAAACATTAATCTATTTCGTGTTATGCAGATGTATAATATAAATATGTATATAATGATAATTTAAAATAATAATGTTATACTATATATCACATATTTTTAATATTATATAAAGATTATATAGTATTATATAAAAATCCTTAGAATGTTAACAACAATAATAATATGTATAATATTAAAAATTGACTTAAAGTTATAATTACTTTTATTATTTTTACTCCATGATATTAACTAAATAGCTTATTTAATATTATTATTATCTTATTACGAACCGAAAAGTAATAAAAACTGTTAATTACAACAGAGTGAAAATCCCCCTTATGAAGATAATTAGAAATTCTGAATAAAATATACAATAATTATAACACATTTTGTATATCGCAACATTAAAGAAATATAGCACGTATGATACCCGTTCCAGTGTAACGCAATGTATATGTATTTGAGGGAATTACATGCATTACATAATTAAATTAAATATTCCATACTCAACTTTGTAAACACCACAATACATATTTACTCATTGAATAATCTATTTGCCTTTATAAGAATAATTAAAAAATATATCGCAGTGTTTATTATACTATAAGAAACCATAGCAATCAATTTTCAAGATAACTTTAACAGATATTGCGTATTTTTATTGACAATGATAAACGGAATGTCAATACAAAAAGACATGTACATGCACATATGTATACATGTATATTAATTATCTGTTTATGTATTATAAATAAGAAATTGTGTATAAATAATCTTATCTTATTACCATTTTCAGTTTTTTACATGACATTTAACAGTTACCTTATAGCGAAACAATATTAAAGTAGGGTTTAAAGTTAGATATGAATTTAGATTAAATCAGAATAACATTTTATAACTGTAAACAATAGAATTCCGCTCTTCAAATAAAAAATTATTTACTGGTGTTTAATGATTTTTTTATTAACACAAAACATATTGCTATTTTCAGTTTAAATTTTATTAAATACTAAATAACAGTTCTTTATAAAATATGTTATTTTCTATTAAAAACCGAAATTGATAGTTTTAATGCAATATAAAAGTAAAGAAGTGGTATGAGGAGGAAGACTGGAATAAAGACCCTCAATTGCGGCACATAGGTGCGTGGGTGTATATGGCGCCAAATTAAAATTTTAGTGTGCAGGAATTTCAAAAAAGTTTCATTCCATTCAAATTTAAATACGCATAAAATTGTTTAATTAGCGGAAGATTTTATAATTTCTCAGGATAACAATTTTACCAAAAAGTAAACGCGCAAAATTATATTTAAAAATGCGAGGGAATTTTAGAGAAGTTTTTAAATCAACACTTGCTAGCGTTATTCAAACCCCCAAGGCAGGAAAGTTATGTGGCTATTGTGAGCATACATGCACCGATTTAAAAAAGCAAGGTATCGATTCGCATATAATTAACATTTAGATTACGGCATTTTCCCTTCGATCAGAGTAGGTATTCCTAATTGAACAAGGGCGTCAAAATACTGCGATTCTATCTCCTAACTAAGTAAAAGTTTACGCATGTCATTCAAATTCATGAGCCTCCATCTCAACCGAAAGCAATTAGTAACAGTCGGTCAGATAACAGGCGAATTTGTTTAAATTAGTACCAATTTAACAATAACAATTAAATTTCGTGCGCTTCCGCGTGAAATCTAATTCTTATTAAAGGACAATTTTTACAAAGACGTTATACAAGGTGATTGTCAGTTCCCTAATATCTTAAATAATTCCCAAAGGTACGCTAACAATTCCAGAAACTCCTAAATGAATCCCTAAATGTATGACAAAAATTCCATAAACTCTTAAATGATTCCCTAAAGGTATGCTACACCCCTAGCCACATAATTTTCCAGCCATACGGGTTTGAATGATACTTATATTATAAGTGTTTCGTTTTAATAAACTAATCTTTAAAATTCTCTCTAATTTTCAAATAAAATTTTCGCGCGATTATTTTTGTAAAATTGTTATGCCGCGTAATTATAAATCTTTCCGGTAATTTAACAATTGCTGCGTATTTAAATTTGAATGGCGCGCGCAAATTCCCGCGCACTTTACAATTTGACGCCATATACACCTACGCACCGTAATTGAAAGGTGCTACCTAGCTAGTGAAATGCTACCTACTCCTAGAAAAATAGATTTTCGTGGTATTCCGTGGTGGTTCATTTGGTGTTACGCATTTTTTCAAATAAATTTGTGTTTGTGCTGCATAATTCACTGATTTTTGATTAACTATTTTGCTGAAAATCAGTTGAGTGGTTAACTAAAGGAATCACTAAATTATTTGAATGAATTATTCCAAGAAATTATTGTGTTACTGAATATAAACTCATGGAAAGAATTAAGAATAAGGTCAAGAAGGATAACGAATTGTCCATAAATAGTATTAGGTTAGTTAACGAGTCAAATTGAAATGATTATCTTTGAAAATTGGCTAACCGCAGAGCAAGATAGGAATTTTGACCACTAAATCAGAAAGTGAATAATTATTTATTAGAAATAAATAATAATTCTGTGAATGATAACTAAATTTACGATATTTCCAATGTATGGTTAAATTGCTAACAATTTGAAGAGAATGGCTAAGGAGCATAGATAATCAATTTATACTAATATAATTGTAATTAATATTGAGGACGACGAACTTTAAATTTCAAGATTTGCCTAAAAGCTAAACAATGAAAAGTATTCGCGGCAAATTTTTTACACAAGGATAATAAAAATAATTTGATTTTTCTTTATAGTTAAAAATTAATTAAATCGATAAATTAAAACAATAAAAAGGCTTGTAAAGTATTGACATTTACTGTGTTAATTTTTACTAAACTAGTCTCCAATAACTTAAGTTGATAATGTGAACTATTTTAGCAGTATATTTTGCGTTGATAACAACTTTAAATTCCATATTGTAATAAGTTATAGATTGCCGAATGCAAACACAAATATAATGTAAAACCGAAAAACTAATAAAATGGACGCACACATTTTCTATATAGATTGTGTTGACATTATATATAAAGACATTATCTATACAGATAGCATCAACTCACCTGCTTGTAGAGCTGCTGATCCGCCATATTTGAAAAGTAAACCACGCCAGCGTGCACAAAAAACGCTCCTCCGCCATATTCATGGACTCTAGTGCGGGCATTATACTCTTTCGGTGTCCATCTCACAATCTCCTTCTCTCCTTGACTAGTAAGGTCCAGACTTGAGACCACTAAACGACCGCCCTCATCAGAGTAGGAGACGCTATAGTAGACGATGCGGCCAGCAAAATCTTGGTGCTGATCGAAGCAGACGTCAGAGAATCGGTAGTTTCCATCCATGCCTGGATCTGCCAGCTCGGCTGATACTGGCGACTTCCAGGAGCCATACGGAGCTACTATTGGGTTTTTCTTGTTAGACACTATCCAACAGAAGCATAATGGACAGTACGAAATAGAAACGTTACCTACTAAATATAGATAGTAATCTACACCAGTATTTATAAATATGTTCACAAAAGTGTGCAAAATTTTACATTAAAAACATGATCTGCAAAAAAATATTGAATGAAATTTTAGTTGAAAATGTTTTACAAATTTATAAATGACTGAATTTTCAGCTAATAGTATATAGTGAAATATTTTTACATTTTGAAAAAACCTGTATCTATATGGAGGTGGAGGGACAGATGGGGTGTTTCCAGCATTTTTTCCTGGTGACATATCCAAATCAACAATGGAAGTGTAAGCCTCGGTGATTCTTTCATTTTTTGAAATATATTTTCAATGTCATATATATTCAGGGTGTCAAAGAGACAGGCTTAAAAAATCCGATGTATAAAAATGTCAATATTTATTTAATTCAGTTTAACTAGGTATTGGTAACTATAGTTATTTTTAAAGTGTTGATAAAGCTAAAAAATATTATTTACATGTTTGAATGAATGCAGCTGTCATATTGAAACTCAAATAAAATTGATTAATTAAAAATTAATAAATAAGATAAATCTATGTAATTACTAACACATACTTGAAATAACAGCAATGATACAAATCACACATACCTACACCAAAGCATACATACACATACAGGAAATTAGCAGGCATGCATTTAGAAACAACAGGTTATAAAAAATGTATTAGGTATATGAAAGTGTTGAATGTGTGTAGGCTTGCACAAATAGGCTGACTGTCAACATATAGAACGAACATTCATGTAATGTATCAATATTCTTCTTTGAGAGCAGTTAAATTTCGGTAATGAGGTTTTTAATATCCTTAAGAGACACAGTTCTAATGTTCAATACATGCTTCTTTGCAACTTCTTTTAACAACTGAATTAAATTAGAGGCAGCACTAGTGCAGGCTTCATCATAAAATGACAACTTTTTTCAAAAATATTCATGTCTGAAACCATAATCTTACTTTGTTTTTTAATTCAACTAACTCATTTTATCATACTTTCACATCTCAACTTCTGCTGCTTCCTCTCTATATAATGTTTTTATCTGTGGCTAGATATGTCCATGTGACTTAACATCTCATTCAAAATATCTACATTCCTAACACGTCTGATAGCAACAAGGTGGTCTTTGATTAGTTAACATGCAGTAAGATTCTTGGTGGTGAATGTCATTTGATTGATGGAGAAACTACATTCCACCATGACTTGCACATGACTTAAAAGAAGCAACCTTTGAACCAAATTCCATAACTCATTACATAGTCTTTGTTGAACAAAAGTAGTTGGTGATACAGACTATCAAAGTTTTTGTCTTCATCAAGAAGCTTAGACATTTCCAACATCATGATGAAGGACGAGGTCTCTCTGATCCAGTAATCTAAACCTACAGCAGTAGGTTGTTAGTTTGTGCAAATAAATTATGTACAGTAGTTATATTAGAATATCATAAGAATGGGCTTTTTTTAACAGCTACAATTTAAAAACTATTAAATAATTTCAAATAATTTAACTGATAACGTTTAGTGCTGCCAAAAGTTAATCCATATGCCAAATTTTATGCTTATAGCTATTATAGAATCCAAGATAAAAATTGGTTTTTTTGTCATTGTTCATCTTATGACCCAATAACACCCCTAAACTTCAAATAGATTTTAATGAAATTTTCCCCAAGCTACCATTAATAAGGACCTGGATTTTGCACAGCAATCAGAGTTTCACAGCTTTAAAAAACAAAACAAAACAAAACAAAACAAAATGTTATAATGTAGTGCTGCTTTTAATTAGTTAGCATGTCAATTTTCCTGTTTATAACTGCTAAAGAAATGGGGAAAATGAAATATTTTCCAATCTAACATAGTATAAACCACCTTAATATTTGTATAGTTAGAATCATGGTAAAAAACTATATACTATCATTATTAGTGAAATTATTAAATATGTATGTTATGATAACCTATATTTAATTAAAGCATGCCTGTTTGTATAGCAATACGATTATATCATAGTTTTCCCATTATCTGTCTATTTTAAAAATAGAATGTACACATTTACAAGTTTAATCAATGCTTGTCTTCTTGTCATCTTGTCATCAGTGATTTGTTAACTGCTCCTTAACCAAAAGACAAAATTATATTGTCACATCAATAAAGCTGTGTACGATTTTAAAGTGACATACATAATATTGAGTATAGTTGAAAGCTCAATCGAGCAACCTATAGGTACAATAACTAGTGATATCACCAAAAACTGTGATATTATTATTAGCAAAAAGTGTGTTACCTCATATAATAAAAGAACTGAAATAAAAATGAATTGTGATAGAAAAAATATTTGACTTGAGTAAACAATGTTTCTTAAACTTACAATTAAATTAGTTTTACTTTAATCAAACTTTTATTTTATAAACATAAAAACCTAATTATGAGCTAAAAAATTGATACCTTCTAGAACTTATACTTTAACAATAATTATAAAGTATTATTATACTGAATACATTATCAATGACAATATTCCAATAGAAAACAAATGTATAGTTAGCTCAAGGCAAATATAAATTTTTAAGAGCTAACACAATTCATCTTTACTGGTAACAAAGAGTCAATACTATTGTTCAAATTGCAAAAACCAATGTCAATTTGGATTGCAGTATTTCTTAGCATCAAATGTCATTAAACCAAAGTAGACTAATATATCATTCTTATCATGAAAGTCATGTATGTGGTTCTGTTGCTAGGTCTTTGCTGGCACCTGTTTTATTAGTTTTGCAGAAAAATTAAATGGTGACAACCATAATCAGGCATAATAACAGAGAACAAATACATTTCTGGAAAATATGTATCACTCCATTATTCATGGGGTATATGGTGAGGCATGCAGGCAAGCCTCTAAATCAGCGAGTAACACTGATTTTTTTTTGCTTCATAGCTAAGAAAACATTTAAAGGCATTAAAAAATCATTTCATTTTGATTTTAGGAGATACACAATACAGTCAAAGAGAATAAATAGATATTTTAATGTGTGTATATCCATGAATCAGTGCAACAATTCATATTTAATCAACTGATTTCAATTACTAATTCTTGATTTTTCACTCAAGTTTTAAAAATAATCAACATATTTGTAAACTTCATAAAAACTACTGAAAATAAAATTTTAGAAATACAATATAAAAGCCCCACACCTCTACCCCCTCTAACATATTATTACATATTTAGACTGATATCAAAAACCATTAAAATATCTTCAAAATTTCCGAGAGTAATATAAATCTCTGATAATAATGACAAAAATATTGCACTAATGTTTATTTTCTAGGATGAATCAAAATAAGATATCATGTAAGAAAAGGCAACACTGCATTGTCTGTCGCAAACTATATTATGAGTTTGAAATTTAGAAGTTCTGTTATATATAAAACTGGTAGGTGTATTTTATTTACTTTTGATGGAGTATCTAAATTTCTGATTTTATTCCAAAAT
The DNA here is from genome assembly GCA_036023295.1 of Invenusta paracnida. NCBI lineage: Eukaryota > Metazoa > Platyhelminthes > Proseriata > Coelogynoporidae > Invenusta > Invenusta paracnida. Next base: position 8,413 of record JAYRBW010044561.1, read on the forward strand.
TCCATTTAGAATGTCAAATCATAACTTTTTCTCAATTGGGACAAACAACTTTTAATTTTTTGTTCAAGGTAATTTCTACTGAGTGCATTATCACAGCTACATTTACATGCATACCATTATTGGATCATTAGACATATAGCTGCTTTATTATGAGATCTAGCATCATGTACAAAATGCTGTCATACTTAGATCCTCTAACAGAAGATCTATACAGCTAAATTAAAATTAAAAATCCTTTTCAACAAATCTTGAGACAACCTAACTGTACCAAAAAACTTCAGGAAAATTGAAATGTAGAATTGAAAATGTTATACAAAATGGTAACACTCTAGTGGCAAAGGATAAAGAATTATATTAAATGTTCTGCCATCAAAGGAGGAACCATCAAAGGAATATATTATAGAGCTATCAGGTAAGAGTGAATAACAATTAGAATATTCAGAATAAAAATACTACAAAATATATGCAAATACTAAGCCCTAAAAGATATTGTTAAGTAAATGAATGCTAAATAATGCAAAAAAGGCAACAAAAATAAAAAATAAAAGCCAAAGAACAACCAAAACTAACCAAATAAAATAAAGTACAATAAGAAACAAAAACAGGCTTAAGGCATAATTACCAGAATCTACAAAACATGTGAAAAGTGTATAAACACAGGTCACATTACAATAGAGATTCAAGTAGATTGGATCAATCTTAGATTGATGGCAGCAACTTTCTAAATAATGATATACAGGTTGACAGAAGGAATATTATTGCACATGAAGTTTCAGGTCAATGGTGTAATCCATCTAAACAAGATTAGATTGATCCAGTTGCAATTACAGATTTAAAATAGTTAGAATTTTGTAAACTAGAAAACTTGTCAACAAAAAAGCAATGCATTAAATAATTGGAAAAGGGTTTTTAACAAATATTAGAAAAACTTCAAATTTTTAGCTATATCAGCCAATTAAAAAATTAGTTACTACAAACTTTGCAAAAGCCATAAATACTGAAAGTTTGTTTTTTACTCTTTAGTTTGAAACTAAATATTATATATTTAATATAACAATTCAAGAGAAAAAATATTAACAAATAAAAATACCTGCTTAATACAGTCCAGGTCTAATCACATAATAAAGTCATTTTGATTGAAAAATGATTGATGAGCAGGTTGTTTGAAAAAGCCTGAATGTTAAAGGATAAGTAATATTTAAAAATTGTTCCTAATGCTACAGTCAATTGCTATTTAATCAGATACAATTGCAAAGCTGTAATTGTCATACAATTGTTTGAGGAATTTTTTGTTAAAATATTAAGAGTACTAATTTTATAAATTTCTAATAATAACATGTTAAATACAAAAGAACCATATATCTGACTAACTTATGGGAAATTTAAATATAACAAGAATACTAAAAAAAAGCATTAAGCTAAAAAATATATTGTTATTTAATAAGTATAATAAAATTCAAATTACTAACAAACAAAAATAGGTAGGTATGTACAATAATCATAACAAAAATGAAAAAACATCATAACAAATTAGGATTTTTGTTTCTTTGAGAAAGAAGAATCCAAATTGAAAGATGTGGCATGCAATTCTTTCAGCAGGCATGTTGTGATTTTAATAATTCTAGATGCTACTGTGATTTTGACTATATCAGATTTCTTTACTGCTGTAGTAAGCCAAAAATTACTTTCTTGTAGCAAGGTAGTTGCAGAATTTATTTGCTTGACAATTTGTAACTTTTTTGATCATTTCAATAACTGCTTAATTTTTTTATTTCTTTACAGTTCTTGATTTGTATTTTTTTTAGTCTGTGCTTTTTGTTATTTTAAAGCTACAGTGCCCTTTTGGGAAGCCCTTCTAAAATAAGGAAAAATGTCCCTAGTAAAAGCAATTTTCAAAGGATCTCTACCAGCTGCATTAATTGTATTCTTTACATTTCAAACTCCAGTAATATGTAGACTTTAGAGAAATAGAACACTGTCCATCTATAACAAGCTGCATGTTGAAACTCAAGCCTCTTTCTAGGTTAGCATTTCCCTGTGACAAAACCATAAAACACTGGACAATTTTTTTAAATATTGGTAAATAAATCAGTCCAGAAGTTGTTTTTAACTTCAGAACATTAGACCAGTACACATTAAGATCAGTAGTATTTGATGGATATTGGATGTAAGATTGTTCTGCTGAGAAAGGTTCCTACACATCTAAGAATGTCATGAATGGTTCAGGAATATGTGGCACCTTTTTAGACAATAAATGCTGAAATAGCTAACAAATTGAGCATATGAATGAATGCTAAAATAGTTAATGAATTCAGTATTTGAATGAATGCTTTTTACATACCTACACACATATAATATATTTTTAATTTAAAAAATAATTTGATTATATTTAAAAAAGAATTGTTAAAAATATATAAAAGGTTTAATGACTCCCATATTAATATCATGCACCATAGAAAATTGCTGCCCTCTGATTGGTCACTCTTTTTACAAACCATAAGTAATTGATGCTAATATTAATTTAATATGCAAACTGACTGGTTGTAGATTGATTTAAACATTGAAATAAATGTCACAAATTCAGAATTTATTGTATCAGTATGTATGCCTTTTGAATGAAGCTTAACTATACACACAATATTTAAGATATTAAATAGCTATAAATATATTTTTTAATGAATACAACATTTGATCCCAATCAGACTTTTGAGGTTCTTAAAACTTCTTAATCTTGTTGTTTTAAAACTTTTAAAACCTACTTTGACATCACTAAATGTTTTAGGGAAGGATGAAGGAGTAAGATTACACTCTTTATAGAGATGGACAAAACAAAATCAAATCAAAGAAAAAATGAGAGGATATGGTTTATAGCTAACCTTAAAGTAACTTTTTTTAAACCAGTTTTATAATATATTGGATAAAAATAAGATATAATATTAATTATATTTATAAATGATTGATTGAGGTAAGCTTGTAACACAACTTTAGAAATCGGTAGGACACCGGACTACTTTAGATTTTACAATATAGTATCTTAATATTACTACTTACTTTGTTGTTCATTGCCGTAAATTTTGGAAAT
>JAYRBW010044572.1:0-11494 GCA_036023295.1 Invenusta paracnida
GGGAGGGGGAGGGGGAGGGGGGAGGTGGAGTCGGAGTCTACTTACTCTACTAATCTGTGGCCTTATACATTTGGCGTCATCAAAGCGTATATATATATTTATTTCACAACTGCCCAATGAATCTAAATATAACTCAGTGATAATGCTATGTTGATTATTGATTAGTATATATATATATATATATATTAATATATGTAAACAAAAAATGACAAAAAGTGTGTAAGTTCAACCTATAAAAGAAATGAAATATCCGTTAAATGCGTTAGCTCTTTAGTTAATAATAATGGACTTGGGCTAACTACTTAAAAAAACTATAACACTAAAAATATTTTGTCTAGGATATTTATAATTGAATAACTTCATTCAATTTAATGTATTCTCAATTAATTTAATGTATTCATAAATTTCACTTTTGATATTTCTATTAATTAAGACACAAACGTATTACAATGGTAGGAATATACTTAAATATTTTCTTAATAATAAAAAACGTTGTTAGCCCAAGTCTAATACTATTAACTAAAGAGCTAACACATTTTAGGGATATTTCATTTCTTTTATGGGTTGAGCTAACACATTTTTTGCATTTTTTACTTATATTAATATCTCAATTTTTTGCTGAATACATTATTAATGGACTATTTAATGTAGCATTTGGTAATACATAATTGTAAAGGTATGTCCAGTCACACAATTTAATTTTTAAATAGGAAACAGTGGTTGCTATGCAAAATCTAGCCCCCTGGCAACGGTTGGTATGTAAAATATCATGTTTCTCTTCTTCGGGACAGTTCCAATATAATATGTTAAAACTCTCATAAAAATCGCTTAAAGTTTAGGGGATGTTATTGGGTCTGTAGAATAAGAATAAAAATTAGAAGAAGAAGAAGTATTATGAAAAAAGTCGTGTTTTGCATCTAAATATCTCGGATTTAAATAATAGTTATAAAGATGAAAATTGGCAAGCTTGTTAATTTTTGGTGGCGCTACTAGATAAAATTTAAATCATTTTAAAATATAAATTATTTTTGAATGGTAGCTGTTTAAATAATGGCCGTTCTTGTGGTATTCTAATATACCTTATTGTACGTAGGTTGCTCGGATGAGTTAATGTAGGTTCAGATATCTGTATATTATTAGAATTTAGAATCAGACAGTACCAATATGCTATATTTACTGTAGTAGTTGACTTTGATACAGCAAAACGCCTGCCGTTCTTTATTTATTCTTAATGCCTTTCGATTCAACGCTATACCATCATCAATTTCATTTATTGTCATTTCTACAGAAATATTTTTTTATTAATCTCTGTCTTCTGTCGGCTTTCTACCAGTTTCCTATTTATCCGTAATTATATGCTTACAATCAGTAAATTCGTACAAAATAGGATTAAGCAATGCATGTCTTGTTCATGATTAAAATTATCTTTTTTACAAGACATGTTTATTGTGAGTTGTTTGCGACTGAAAACCAGATCGCCAGTAATCCTCCAATCTAAAATTAATTTCGATGAAATTGAGACAATATGAAAGAAAAAATTTATAGGATTTGATTTATATACAAGCTATGTTTTTCTCAAAAGTACTACTATTTTTTTAAAACTTAAACTAGATTTGTGTATAGAATTGAACATTACATTTAAATTAAATTTTTTACATGCAAATATAATTACAGGTTTATTGTTATGTTAATATTTATTTCACATATTATTTCTGTATGATTATATTTGTAATCGACTAAATTCTACCGACGAGATACCCCAAATTTAGACTAAAATATTCCAGTAAGCTAATTTTTAGATGTTTATTATTATTATATTTTCTCTTAAATCCTTCAGTTGATCAATGTCTTTCTGGGTAACAATGACATTTGCCTCCAATGCAAAAAACCCACCGAATTTTCTCCGGAAAAGTTGCGCAATCGCTTCTTGGAGGGCTTCAAACTCCTTCAAAACAACATTCCTCGTGCTCTGGTGAACGTGATCAACATTGCCGATATCGCAGTTATGGGCAGCGCTCCTGGAAAGTTCGACGTGTGTAAAAAGGGTGAAATCATGCAACGCAACTGTCCTTGCCTCAAGGAGGACGATGCTAATGTTGAGGAATTCACCGCTCTTGGCAAACGCTATCAAGATGAGCTTGTTCACCTGCTAGAGAGTCGGAAGTTCGACAAGCAGCATAACTTCACCATAGTTCTGCAGCGATTCTTTGAGAATAGCGAAATTCCGCTGAATTCCGAGGCAAAGATCGATATGGCTTACTATGCTCCCGACTGTTTTCATCTGTCACTGTTGAGTCAGTGGATGGCGGGGCTGAATTTGTGGAACAGTTTGATCCAGCCGGTTGGAAGTAAGCAAAGGATTTCGGTATTTGCCGACCAGGAATATAACTGTTTCACGGAGAAGCAGGCATACATCGCTACAAAGCCCTACTGTGGCGAAGAAGATGAGCCACTGCCATCGGGGGGTTATCGGGCAGCGCGACATTCATGTCTGTCTTCTATCGGGGAGTTAAGTCTTTTGTTTGTACTAACTCACGTGGTAGTGAATTTCGATTGATCACCAATTATTCAATTTGTTGTGATCTTATACAGAATATTATTTAGACACAGAGCTATAATAACTGGTCATGGTGGGTGCGCATAGAATCCACTAATGCGTAAATGTGGTTTGAAATACAGAGTTTAAGTGCATTTTAACACTTCATATATAAAATTAACTTTAACTATTTAAACGTAACCTTTGGACATGATTTGTGCCTTAAATTTTGCTTATTGGACTAATTATGTATTACGTTCATTTTACTATTTTCGATTTCTACTGATTTTCTCATTCTATAAATATTCTTTTTATTTTTTAGTAACTTCAATAGAGCATCATCACCGAAATAGATTTCCCTCAAGTTTTCTACTAATCTATTCAGAAAAAAAATTATTTTTTTTCTGAAAGAAGAAATAGTTCAGAAAGCTCTTTGAAATTACCTAAAATCTCATCCAATAAATAAATAACAGTTATCTGTAAAACCACAGAAGAAGTTCAATTTGAAGAAAAATTTCGCTTCAAAATAACTTGATTTATTAAAACCCATACTTTGAGATCTCCTTTTGCAGAAGTATTTTGTATGCGCACGCATATGATTTTTTCTTGAATTAAGTGTTTATTAGTCAAATGCTGAAGATATAAAATTTCCACTGAAATTTGGCCAGAGTGTACAAAATTGTATCTTGAGAGTCGAAGTGTGTGAAAATAGTTTTCACCAGTCGGTATTTGTTCCCCATATTACCAATTGTAAGAGGATAATAATTGTGCTTATGAGTGAGTGCATATATATATACACCATATTACTCCCCTTTTTGTATAATACATATATCCGGAACAAGGATGTAATTTAATAGTTACGAGTCAATTTCCTCTATAATTTCTATTTGCATATTCTATGTAAATTCCTACTATGATAAAGGAAAAATGGAAATGAATGTGCGATTTGATATAAAGAAGGAAAAAGTATCCAAAATAAAACTTGGTCAATTAGGCATGTCTTGTAATGTCTGCAATAAAATAAAATAAAACTAAAAATGTATTTCTTTTTAACATGTTGTGAAAGTACAAAGATTTGAAGACCTGATGATAATAATAACTAGATCCTAACATTTTATATATGTACATCTATTAATTCTAATTAACATAAGTGACAAAAATCAGAAGTAAACTATTCTGTGCATAACGAGATTAAAAGGCATTGTAAGCTTGATTTTACGTTTAAATACAAGCTACACACGAAGTACATTGACACTATATATATATACTCAAAATATTCTATTTATAAATTTTTTACTCTACACTTATGCAATTATTTCTCATGGATCTTTTAAAACTAAATTGATCTCTCCATAATTTTTTTATTAAAACTCGTTGTAAAAGCCCGAATTAATTTTTCTTTGTACGATATTTATTCCCGAATATATTGCACGATTTTAGTAAACATAGACTTAATTATAACTTGTCTATGAAGTGTGAACTACGCAACATCATCTTTGATTGATTGTTTGTTTGTTTATAAAAGGAAGAATTTTGTAGTTTCAACAAAGTTATAACTGATAAAGAAGAAACGAAAGAAAAGTATTGGATTAATTTGGTTTGGATTGAATGAATAAAAACGAATAAACCCTTTAATTTCATTTATTATGCAGTCGTCTATTAGGTACTTAAACATTCATTACGGAAACTCCAAGTAATGATATTAAAGTAATGTCTTTATTTGGATACTTTAAAATGCACATCCCGATTAATTTATTCTATTAAGATTTGAAATAAAATGTTATAATACATACTTCAATTAAACAAAGGTTTATTGTGTTACATTCCTTCTCCAAAGTCCCTTTTAGAAATATTCATATATCACTGAGCATGAATTCAACGAATTTGAAATATTAAGCGATTTGTATTATTAGTAGTGGGAATCGTACACGTTTTCGAACAACCATATTCTTGATTTTAATATTTTAACTGAGGTTTTATTACTTTTAAAAATACTCCATATTACTTGAAATTAGTCACTTTAATTGCAAGACAACATATTTTATTATAATTTTAAATAAAAAATCTTATTATTTAAATATGTTTTTTATTATATCTAATGGAACTGATTACTTCGCAGTTTTTTAGATAAGTTTTGTTAGTTTAATCTAATAAAAAAAACTATAATTATTATTGAGACCTATTCATATACTCGTTATATAAATCAGAAAAACTAACTTAGGACATTTGCTGAACTAAAAGATTTCGTTTGTTCAATCTTTATTTATTTATAGCTTAGAAGTTAAAAATGATATAAAAATAAATTTTATAACTTAAATATCTAAAGTAATCTTTTAAGGAAGGTTTCCGTTTAGTTCCCGAAAGAATTTTAACACATGAATTTATCTTTAAGTAAGTCATAGTTATTTATTTATTTGTAATCAAAAGTTTAATTATAATACCGTATGAAAAAGTTTTAAATCTTAATTAAGATACACAAAAATGAATACTAGGAACTATTATACCGTTACAATATCGTATCCATGAGTAATCAAATAAGTCGTAAATGATTTACTAACTTTTCAAATTTGGATAAATGAATGAGGAAACGTTTTTAATCAATATTAAAATTGAAAGACGACATATTTAATAAAAATTTACATTTTATTTTATAACATATATAGATCTATGTATATATAATATACTATTAAACATTGTATTTATATGTATACTTTTTATGTGTGCATATGTGGTACATATAAATAATTGTAGTGCATGAGAGTACATATGTATATAAATACAGATACCTATATTTGTACAAATTGCTCAGAGTGGAACAGAAAATAATGATAAAGAATGCTCATGACTATAGAAGAAAAAATGTGTACAATACTGTCAAGTTAAAATTGGCCGCCAAGCCAACAAACGTGTATCTTATAGCTTATCACAAAAAGGGAACATATCTGTGCACAAATTGTAAATATACAGGTTTTCGTTTAATATTTTAGTTATTTTGCAAATATAGAAGAATTTATAATTAAATTGCCTGTAATAAAAATAGGACTAATATGAAAATTAAATACTCCTTGATAAAGCCATACTTTTTAATTTGAAGTTTGGATTACATTTTTTTTTATTTCGAAACTTTAAACGTCCTATAATCTTTGCCAATAACTCTTTAATTAGAAAACGTAAATTAAACGAAGGAAAGTTTATTATAATTTATGTCATCAGAAAGTGTCCGTAATATGTTTAACGTGTGTAGCTTATTAAGCTATGTGTGTAGAAATAATACATAAATGCATTATAATTGCATAATATATACTATATTATTTTATAAATTATATTAACATAAATTTCACAAAAATGCCTACAGAAATTGCATCGATTATTGTGCTATTTCTAGATTAAAAAAGAATGATTGATTTATTTTGTTTACAAATACCTATTTCAAATTATAATTCATCCAAGGTGGACTGAGAAAAGTAATTCTATTCTTAATTACAACAACTATTCGAAATAACTTATGTTGGTGCTTAGTTTAAAAAAAAAAATTACGAGAATGAGTATATAAATGTAAAACGCCTTTTTGTTAAACAATACAAATTATATAAGTAGTATGTTTCCTACATTATTTGAGTTGATTATATTATAATATAAAATGTCGAATAAATTTTCGACCAATTTACTGAATTCTTAAAAGAGAATAAAATGAATGAGTAAAACATATAATTGGGGGAAATTTTAATTATAAATTGTTGCTATTGCGTTGTTGATAAAGTATTTTAAATGCGAACTAGTAAAATAAACAACACATTTTATTATACAAATATTTTGACTGTGCAATGTGGCAAGATATAAAAAATAAATTCTAAACATGTGAAATTATTTTTCGTAAAATAAGTTATAGGCTTTCTTAAATTAAATAAACGAATATGAATACATAGTAATTTAAAACACAGAAAATTACTGATATCCATCTTAGAAAAGCTAATATTAAATTAGAATTTTGGCATTATTGTTATTACATAAGTTTATGCTAGTGATTAAAAATAGTAAGTAATGTTTTATATACATATTATATGCATTTCATTTTCAGTGTTATTACATTTTGTTATTAGTTAATTTGATACATGAAAAGTTATTTTGATATTTTAATTTCCTTAACATCTTAAATATATTTCATAAAAAGTACCTAATGGAGTGCATAATTTTATTTACATCGTAAGTTTCGTATGCATATGTATATATGAATCATGATCAATGGTGATGTCATTTAAATTATAGGGGAAATGAGTATATGTAAATCTAGATTAATAATATGTAAATATTATAAATAAGTAGGTAGATGTCACGATTACATATATTAAGTAAAAATGGTTATTTTAAAATCGTTAAGATGTGCATGCATATTTATATGTATGTATAGTGAGTGTTATAAATATGTAGAATGGGCAAGAGAAAAAGCATTAATATATATACAAAAGAAATGTTTGCAGTCTACATATATGTATATATAATTATTTATATTATTAGCATGTATGACATACCGCACCAAATGCATATAATAGAAATATTAAAATAGGTACTATAACTATATATTTGTATAAAGTGGAAATATTTGTGCAAGATAAATCATGATATATGCAGGCAAAGTATTAAATTATCTAAAACTGAAAAATGCGTCCTATCGTGTGTATTGTTGTAGGTACTCATATTATTACTTCTAGGGTTCCCCAAAAGTTGCAATATAGAGCAGATTCACATGTGAAATCCAATTCGATGAAAACTTTTAAAAACGCACTATTTAAAATCTTAAAGAGCTATTTAGTTTTGTTAGTATAACCAAATGTTTTTGAAAGTTACGCTTGTTACGCTTTTTGAAGTCCTTACTTATGAACCATATTTTGTTAACTCAAAAATTTTGATAATCATCATCAAGATTTAATGTACATAATATGTATACCTAATACATAATATATTTAATACTCTACATTATTCATGTAGCCTGTACATATTATGTAATTCTTAAAAAGCTATAAAAGTAATTTATTGATTTTTCGTTGTGAAAGCGACATTTTAAAATTTTAGACTAATTTTAAGAATTTTAAATATCTTCCCGCAATAAATGTATTAAGTAAATACAGCTATTCAAGTGCTGCTAGAGTTAATTGGAATAAAAAACAATACTTCATGTGCGCTTGTTTCTTTAAAAGGTGCATTAATATATAATATACCAACACCCGTTTATTACCAGACTGTACATAATATGTATAAAATAGTATTATGTTACAGTGCACTATTTATATATTAGTCATTAATTCTATGCAGTGTAGAAGAAATATTTAGAATTGATGGTTGAATGATTGCTATCCAGAAGAACAGGCTGGCTGAGCAGTTTGTTGCTGGCCCTGTTGTTGCGGAATGTGGATTGGGATGTAGGGTGGAAATGCTGGAGTATTACACGGGAACATTGTCTCTACTTTAAAACAATTCGATGCGTCATAGACGTTGTTTTGGTGCTGTTGTTGTTGTTGTTGCTGCTGCTGCTGCTGCTGTTGTTGCTGTTGCTGATCAGTTGTTTGCTGTTGAAGCGTTTGTTGCTGATAGCGTGACGTGTCTGCCTGTTTATTGGTCGCCTGAATCGTTTGAATTGTAATTCCAGCTCCTGATTGGTCTGTTTGGCCGTTTCCTTCAGGCGCCTCGCGCTTGTGGATGGTGTCCATGAGTCTGCGAGCATAATTATTAAACCAATAAGTAGACACATTTGCCATTTAAAAAATAATAATTCACAATTGATATGTATAATATATGCAAAAATTTTTAAATCAGTGGCCGATCCAGGGGGGGGGTGACATAAGGGTGACAAGTCAGAGGAAACAAATGTTGTTTTTAATTTTATAAATTTGATTAAATACTAATGAGTAAGAGTGGAAACAGTCTCATATAGGTAATATCTATGCGCAAATATTTATATCTATATGCCTATCTTATTAGAGAGAATAACAGGTGAAGCAATTGCAAAAAATATCCTTGCAATATTGAAGAAATACAACTTAACAATACAAAATTACCGAGGTCAATCATACGACACAACAGCAAGCACGTCTAGTATAAATTGCGGTACTGAAGTAGTTTTTCTTCGAGAGGCCCTTGATGCCGTATGTAGGTATATCAAGGATGCATTCTACATAGTCTTAATGTATCGATTTGTCATGCATGCAAAATTCCGGAAATAAGAAATATGATGGATTCTTGCAAAAAAATCCTTCCTTTTCTTTGACAATAGCTCAAAGCATAGTAATTTTTAACAAAAAAGTATTGACTTGAATGCTCCCAGCATATCAGCACGTAAAATAAAGAATATATGTCAAACAAGATGGGTGGAACGGCATGATACCTTCGAAAACATTTACATTATTTGGGAGTATCTTGTTAAATGCTTTGAAATAATCTCTGGAAATTGAACTGGTAAAGAAACAGACAGGCAAAATTGGCAGTGGGATAGAGAAACTAGAACAAGGCGAATGAACTCTGTGCTGTCTTTACAACTTTTCAGCATATTTTATAATTGGTATTAACGATGATACTTCTAGAACCAATGAGACATATAGTGTCAAAATTACAGGCTAAAAAGATTGACATCTATATGACATGGAAAAACCAATGATCAGGTGCATATCAATTATGCTGATCTGAGGTCGAGAATTGAACAAAGGTTTCTTGATATATACTCAAAGATTACTAATCTAGTAAGCTCTTTAGCTATTGAGCTAAAGATTAGTTGACGCGCACAAAAGCAAATTCATGATAATAACAATCCTTCTGTCACTATTAGCGATTACTATAAATGTACAATCCTGTATTCCGTTCTTGGATGATATCACTTTGCAACTGCAAGATCGATTTGATTTTTCAAAGCGAGCTCAAATAAGAGATGACGTCGATATTTCGTCGATACATTCCATCATTGTAGTAAAAAAAATAATCGTATGCCATTTTCAAGAAAGTTGATGATATCAGTGTATGCAGCATACTTCAAAAGCTGGATCAGACTTTTTCCAAAACATAAGGTACTTACTCCAGATCATTGCAGTTCAAGCATACCAAACTTCTGATTCAGAAATAACATCTAGTTGTGTTCGAAGGCTTCATACTTGGCTGAGATCATCATTGAACATTTCCAGTCAATATAATTTAGCTGTTATTCATTAGGCTGACAAATTACCTTCAACTACAACAGTATGCCAACCATTTGTGCAGCTCAAGCCAAGAAGAAGGCAATCATCATCCATCCTTGTTGATGAATTAAAATGTTAATAAAACTAAATTTGATATTATTCGTATTGTACCTATAATCTAGTTACTATATTAACTATACTAAATATTGGTCACATGTTGATATATACATTTGCACATGACGTACACCTAAACTTATATCAAATTGCATTTATAGATAATTTTGTTTTAGTTTATTCTCTAGACTGATACCTACTTATTTTAAATTAATGTTAGCTTGATTACTACCAACGTGATCCCCTTTGCTTCCGTAAAATTCTAAATTACGTTTTACTTTTAAGCCTTAATGAGCATACCTAATTGTTAATGTGATTTAGATCTACAATATTTATTCCAAAATGTTCCAGATTTATTAGGATCCTAACTGACAATTTTTAAACCTATTCATTTAGTCACCCCCCCCCCCCTAAAATCCTGGATCATCTAGATAGTCTATATTATTAATTATACGTTTGAATAGTCTGTATATTCATATATGTATATGTACGTTTGTAAATAAATTGAAAGTTTCACAAAATATGGCTCATTTGTGATAAATGTAGATTTCTACTTTGCAAAATGTGTAATTCATAATATGCATATAAAAACAATAGTTTCGATATAATTATGAAAAATAATTTATTTAGTGGCAGTTGCTATATACTAAATATATTCTTGTGTGATATATAAACCTACGGCAGCAGTTTGTTAACTCATGCGACTAATCTACGACAGTTAGTATATTAGAATATCACAAAACGGGTATTTTAAACAGCTATTATTTAAATACTCTAAATATATTTTGAAATAATTCAGCGTTGTATCGTACTGAACGTAAGTAAGTATGATAAATATTATACTTATAGCTATTATAGAATCCGAGATGTTTAGTTTCAACATATACTTTTCTCATCATTCATGTTTTTCTTCAAACCCCAAAACATATCTTAAATTTAACGGATTTTTATGAAATGTAGGAAATATTACAAATGTACCACTTAGACCAATGTTTCTTAGATTAAAACAAAACATCAATGTTTCGCGAAGCGCTGGTTTAAGTTAGTTTGCATGTCAATGTTCCTGATTAAAGCTGCTAAATAAATGAAGATATGGAGCAAATAGTACATTTTCTTGAAATTGAACATGCTTTTTAATTGGGGTTGCACTCCTATTATTTAAATATTTTAATTAGGCGATGTTTTAGCATTATTAAATCTTTGAGATGAAGTATTATTCTACGCCAAAAAAAGTTTTGCTTTGATTTATTTTTCCAGAAATTCTCAAAGTTCGGACATTTTGTTTTTGTGCACTTTCTATTTTTCGTACAGACTTTTTTTTAGAGGTTAAACATTTTGAAATAATGCACCAACAAATTATGTTAGGTTTCTATTCTAGTTAAGAATAACGTACTAAAATATATTATTAGATTGCTAAATTATTTTTTGTAACGGTCATTAAAAAACATATCTAATTTATATATCCAATTCGACAGGAGGTCAACTGTAATGTTCCTGTTTGGACAATGAGGTTGTTTATACAATTTCATAAAACTGGATTTTGTGTTAATTATTTTTGCCTATTTATGTCTTGTTAGTATTAATTCATTACAACATTAACTTATTTCTACATACATAGTAAAATGGTTATGTAAGTCCTTATGTCAGTAATCTAGATACTAAAAAAGAATTACTGTGAATGAAA
>JAYRBW010044583.1:0-11494 GCA_036023295.1 Invenusta paracnida
AGCTGGCGATCGGCTGCTTCAGCAAAACGACAAAAGAAAAACTACTAACCGAAACGACAGTGAGCTTTCTACGCTTTGTCACAATCATGCAAGCAGACGAATCGGCCCATATCTTCCGCCGTCATCCACCAGGACGTTACCATCGCTGCCATCCACAATCAACGACGGAACATCGGCAATCACACTTAACATTCGAAGCAATCCACATCTACACAATTGCAGCCACACTGTAACGACGCAGGATTCAGTTCCAGGCCCTGCTACGGATGTGGTAATTCGACTCATCCCTACAAAGACGCCCGCTGCCCTGCTTACATTAAGTTTTTTAATAAGTGCTCCAAACTTCACCACTTCGCTAAAATGTGTAGAAGCCGCCTAGTACACGACAGTCTCAAATGCTTGCGCCTGGGAAGGCACATAAGCTCAATTAAGTACCACGAACGTCTATCCCTACACCGCCAAACCATGGTCAAAGATCGGCCTCGACATCACTGGACCATTCGCGAACGCCCCACGACACCAGCGCTTTATTACAGTAGCCATCGACTACACGTCTAAATTTCCGGAGATACTTCTGTCCGACGAGATCACGTCTTCACGTTTAATATCGTGGCTTACATCCATATTTACTCGATTTGGAAACCCGGACTCTGTAATGACAGACAATGGTCCACAATTCATGTCGGACGAATTCAAAACATTTTAAATTCGCGCGACATCAAGCAGACAAGAACGGTGGTTTATAACCCCCTAGAAAATGGTCTTGTGGAGAATTTTAAGCGCTATTTAAAGCATGGCATACAAAAACTTTCTGCCGCCAAAAAGGAGTTCACTTGTGAGATACAAGAACTTCTATTCAATTATAGAGCCACTAGCCCAACCCTAGATGGCCAGAGTCCTAGCGAGTTGATGTTCGGAAGACAAATAAGAACTAATTACGAACCAGTAGCCCGCCGCCTTGTAACACAATCTCAACCCACCCAACCCACCCAAGTCCTGCAACCAGCTGATCGCGACCCTGCCGCGGACACTTAAAGACCGCTTCATCAACGAGGGCCCTACAAATTAGGGGATCTGGTCCGAATCCGCCTACCACAGATCCCCAAAGGGCACTCGCAATTCTCGCCCCCCGCCCGACGCATCACTAAGATTCTCGGCAGTACACTTATCAACTAGATGACACCAGACCTGGAACGCGCGCAGGCTAGTGCGCGTTCGAGAACGCCTGGTAGAGTCCATCGAGATAGCTACTACGCCTCTACAACGTCGAGGACGACACCGCAACCAACTTCCTCTTAGACGATCAGGTCGACGCAGCAGAGAACTTCTTCCTACCCGTTTCCAGCAAGAATTAAATTATTGAGGGGAGGTGAGGATGTATCGTGCCCTGATTGGACAATACTATTGTGTGTTATATGTATACGTTATACTATTATACTATTATCATATGCTGTACTACTATGCTCACTCACTCATATATTGTCATGCACCAAGCCACGATGGCACAATAAAACCAACTGATACTCGAGACTGGTGGTTGTTATATTCAATTACTTTTGTATCTAGTAGACACATACTAGTTATATGTAGTAATTGTTATTAAAAAATGTTTATAACATATAATTCTGTATGATTCTAATCTAATTGCCGTTAAATAAATATTTATAACACCTAAATATAATATGTATAGTGGAAACATAAACGACTTAATAACACGTGGTGTGTTACCTATATATTAAATGCAACCTACCTGATTGGTCATCTTCACTTTTGTATGCCATAAAAAAAAGTTATTGTGAACACTTTTGTATTGCCAACATTCTGTATGCCATAAATTTTGTATGTCCAAAATTTAATTGTGAATCCACTTTTATAGCGGTATCGATAGATAGAAATAAAAAAAGTGAACAAATTGTAAGAAATTGCAAAAATTGTATGGTTACGTAAATTAAAGGAAGAAAGTTTAAAATTCATTACATTCAACTTTATCATATTCATCATCATTCTCTGGTTTTCTCACTTGGATGAATATGCAGGCTTCGTTAAAGCGGCGATTGAATGGGTCGTTGTCTTTATCCAGAATGGAGACGTTGAAGTTAGATTGATAGATTTGTTTGTGTTTGAAGATCGAGCTATAGAATTGTTATTGGGGTGTCCTTTGACGAGGGTGTACATATATGGCATCTTCACAGTGAAGTATGATATGCTATAATATAACCAACCTCCGCAAATACAATGAGTCAATTCACCAACGCCTCCCCGACCTTCTTCTTCTTCTTTTGGGTCTGCTAGCGTGCTAGCTGACTGGGGCCTGTCCGCGCCCAATTGCCTCAACGAAACGAATGATGTTTTTGGAGAATTTGAAGATGTTGTTTGCCTCGTCTACTTCAATAAGTCTTCTGCAGTGGTTTTCCCATCTGGGGCACTTGAGACGGAGGTGGTCGGCGTCTTCTACCGTTCCCTCGTCAAATTCATTGCAGTAGGGGTTGTCCGCTTTGCCGATGCTGTGGAGGTACTTTTGTAATATGGGGCATTTACCGGTTCTCAGTTGGTGTATGAGGACACTCTCTTTTCTCTTAAGTTCTTCTGTGTTGGGCGGGTGCTTACTGCATTTCTTGTACCAGTCTGAGAGGATTTTTTTTTCTCTTCGCCTCCAAATCAGCTCTTCTTCTAGTGGTAAGGGTAACTGCCTCAACTTTAATTGGGACCTCGTCTTGCTTCATTCCTGAGTCTGCTTTCGCTGCTTCGTCCGCTTCCTCGTTACTTTGGATGTTACAGTGGGAAGGGACCCAGTGCATCTGTACATTCACTCCCTCTCTCTAGAGTTCCTGGTTGGTCTTCAGGATGCTGGCTACGTCATTGCTTCTATTCTTGCTACTGGCGTTCTGGATCTTCTCAAGGGCTGATTTACTGTCGGTCAGTAATCTGATGGTTTTGCCCCTAATGTTCTTAGGTGTACTCTTAACCACTTGGATGCCGTGCTTGAGCGCCTTAAGCTCGGTGGCACAACTGGAGCACCATTTGTCTGTGGGGATTGATAGGGTATCTTTCTTACCATTTGCCCAGTGTATGATGACTCCCCCGCCACCGTCTTCTGTTCTACTCTTCGCAGACCCATCTGTATAAATTGTGGTATCGACAGGGACTAGCTTCTCGAGATACTCTTCCGTTTCTTTCTTCCTTATTTCGGATGTATTGGTTCGCAGAGTTTGCCCCCCTGTTGTTGTGACGATCTAGATGTTACTGCCTGTCCACAGGGGAATACCAGACCCTATTACTTTTTATTCTCTTGGGGTGTCTTCGTATTTGCTTTCTTTACTTTCTTCTAGACCTATGTTTCTCCATCCTCTGCTATTCTTCAGTCGTGCCTTCTGTCTGTTGTTGGCTACCTTCCCGAGTGGGTCTTCCGTGCCTCTTCTCATAGCTCTTTCGTACAGCTTCGTAGCTTTCGCCTTCTCTCTACTGGAAACGTCTTCAAGGTTTGCCTCAGCTGCCACCTCATCTGCTCTGATGTTTCTGCAGCAACCTGTGATGGTTCTAGCTGCCTCCCTGACCTCGCCGATCTTATCATCAACATAAGCAAATAAGCCCAACATCGATCCAATATGTACCATGGACGAAGATTCACAAGGAAAATTCAACATATGATCAACACCCCTCCACCTCAAACACAACTCCACCTCCCAACAAATCAATTCCCCACAACAATCAACGCAACCATCAACCTAGTCACCGATCTAACCTCCAACTTAAATGACCGAGAAATTGATCTTCTATCGAAAGGACCCAAATTCCCCATCAATAAACAAGCAATCATCATCATAAAAACTTCTTTCTGTCGCCTGGCCTATCAACTCAGATGGGCAAACCAAATGAAAATTCCAACATTCCAGCAATTTCAGAAACCAAGCGCAAACTCCCTCAACCTCAACAATTAAGTTATCTCAACAAACCAAACACCAACGAGATCATTATAGAAAACAAATTAGCAACCGCTTACACCAAAATTCAGAGTATCGTCAACTCTCTCCCGACAGCCACCATTAAGTGCAATTTCATGATTCCGCCTCCACCGGCGTTTGGTACCAATGGAGGCGGATTCTCCTAATGGATTGGGGGCAATCGACATTATCGGTCCGCTTCCGGCTACTTCCATTGAAGGAGCACACAGCGCCCACCGTTGCTCTAATACAGGTCAAGGTATCGTTTCGGGATGCCTCAGACTCTACTGTTGGATCAAGGAAGCGAGTTCGAGAGTTCATTGTTTAAGGAGCTTTACTGTTTACTTAAAAAATGAAGACTTAGACTAGCCCTAACCATCCTCAAGGCAACGGGCTGGTGGAGCGTTATACAGCACTTTGAATAATATTTTTTTGTCTCATACTAAGAGGAATAGGGACAAATGGGACTCTTCCGCGGATCTCTGTCTGCAGGCTTATCGAAGCAGCCGAAACGATTCAACATGATACGAGCCTTACGAAATGCTGTACAGGAGGACAATAGCTCTTCCAATCGAAACTCAGATGGGACACTGGGTCACTCGCGATCAACGACATGACTACCTGGATGGGGAACAATGTTGGCCACCTCCACGTGGTATCTCCCGGCTAGGAACCCCAGTTGAGACAATCCCCTTCTTCCAGAGGAGCGCGAGACCGCAACTGGAGGACCTAGGCGAAATGGCCAACAACACACTCACGCTCTCGTGGGGAATCCAGTTTTCTGAGAGCGACGCGGACAGAACACCCGACCGGGTTGCACATAACAATGTTGTAAGATGCAAGATGGAGACAAATGGAGATAGAAAAGACCCCAAAGTGTGGTTGATTGAAGAAATAAAGGACGAAGTTGACAAAAGAAACCACCTCAGGGAGAAAGCAAGTCAAGAGAATCAACATCAGAACGAAAAGAGAGAACGAAGCATACAGAAACAACATTGAGGACACTGGTGCCAACAACCACATCACTTGAGCAGTAATGAACCACGCGATGAAAAACCTTAAGAAGAATAGAGCGACAGGCAAAGACAACATCTACAATGAAAAGCTTATCAACCTACCAGAGGAATGGAAAGCTGACCTTCTTGATACCCTAGATTACAGCCGAATGAAAGAAGAGGTGCCAAGCATTTGGAAATCGGGAATTATTATCCCAATACCATAACCAGGTAAAGACAGCAGCAAAATTAAGTCCTATCGATCAGTCACACTCACTTCCTGCATGATTAAACTCCTGGAGAAAATTATCTGGAATAGAATGGTTCACGACATTGAAAAGAGTGGCAAGCTCACCCTCAGCCAGGCACGGTTTAGACGTGGTGTAACACCATGGACCCCATTACCAGACTAGTAGAAGATGTTAACAACGGTTTCCATGAGAAGAAAAGAAACCAACCCAACAAACACTGGCAGTGCTGGTTGACTTTTTCAGAGCCTTCAACAGAGTGGATCAACAACAACTTCACAACACCCTAGTCAAAATAAAGATACCAGCAAAAATATGTACATGGATTAAAGTTTTCCTCTCAGATAGGAGGGTGGTTTGTAAGGTCGGAAGCACCTATATTCCACAAGGAAGCCATATATCGCAGGTGTCCCCCAGGGCTCCGCCACAGGACAATTGTTATTCTGCTGTAACATGAACACACTAGTCCAAAAACTTGAAGAAATAGACGCACCCAAACTATCTTCGCAGATAACCTCGCACTCTGGCAAAGTAATGTAAATCCACACAAAGCCACAGAAACTACCCAAAACAGTTTATTGAGAACATGATTGGATATTTTGGTCAACTTTCCTATCGAAAAGAATATCTTAGAAGAATTCATAGTTACCTTCACCAAACTAAAATGGTTGCGGGAAAAGCTAATACTCTCGAAGCCGACTTACAAAGCATCATTCAGAAGGACGAGAACTGTCATTAACCAGTTCAATTTTGATAGTGTTCTATTTCTGTACTTATACTATATACTAAAATATTTTATAAATTTTAACTGCTGTTTGTTATATTTGATATTATATATATTTTCAAATATCCAAACGCAGTTTTTTTTCGAACCTATAGTAGTATCATAGACATCTTGATAACTACAATTTTTATATATCACAGAGATGATTGGTTATAGTCCATTGAAATATAAATTTAACATAATAATATAGATAATATAATTAACCTAAACATTTAATTTAACTTTTGTAAAATATAAGAAACTGGGGCGATAATGGAAGAAGTTAATATTTGAAAAGGGAACAGTAATGTAATATAATTTTTTTTTCTTCTTCTTTTACTCTTTGTAATGAAAATTAAAATGTGTTTTGTTTATAATTATGGTACTTCTTTGTGTGATTAAGCCGGTCAAATGATCCATTTTTTAACATGCACATTGAAGACCACGGAGGAAAAGTTCCATTCTGAGACTTTCAAATAACTTAATATGAATAATGTTTTAATATATTAATAAATGATATTTCATTATTTACTTTGTTATTCAATTTTATTTAGTAAATCGACATACATAATTGTATAAGTAAATAATGTCGTATCGTTATATTATTACTTATATCCAAAGACTGACCGTTTTATATATTAATTGTTATCTTCAATTACTACTAATATTAAGCTTTAAATATTATATACTTATACATAATACTGAACATGTATTACAATGATATATATTTATTCAAAAATTCACAGGCTTTTTCACATTCATCTATGATGAAAATGTATGTAACATGTTCATAGGCAATAATATTTAGATAATTAATGGACACTATATCTATACATGAATTGATAACTATAACACCTATAACGAATCAGTTTTTTACGACTATATTAGCACTATAGAGCCGACTATTGATCTGTTCGTCGTTGAGAAAGGGTTTGATGATTAAGATATAGTGTTCCTATAGATATGTATTAGGCGTGAATTGGATTGCACTCTGTCCATCAACCCTGTCCACTATGATTATTACAGGATAACATCCACTTAAATATTTCTATTGGACTTTACTTTTTACCACCCTGCTACAGATTATAAACAAACTTTCATGGCAAAACTCAGTAGACGCGCAGAAGAAATGTATTCAAGTCTTTCCGATTGTATATAGGAAAGAATCTTGTTTAATCGCACAGACCTTTCGATAAAAAAGTTACCCTTGCTCCTTCCTTCGAAAAGGGAGTCGCAACGTCGAATATGGATCTCCAACCCTTTTGTCGGTTTTGCCGTCAAGCTTTATATCAATGGAGTTTCTGAGCCTCGGAAGATGATTCTTAATCAATAAAAGATCAAGGTTGCCTTGAAATCATCGCAGAGCACTTTACATTTTTTTCCCTATATACAGAAATCCTATAGTATTCATATATGGCTCGTAGGTGAGTGACTTTTTAGATAACTAGCAATGCTTAACCGGCTGCCTATATGTGCATCAGATTTAAAACCTACTGAATTTGTAACTAAACCGTGACGTGGCGTTCAGACTGTGCCATCGGAAAAAATTAGCCCTGGTCATGTGTTCCATCAACACTGGCTATCGCATTGCTTTGGACTGCTAAAGTATTGAACTGTGAATTTTTGTGGCTGAACTATAGTTTAGAGGCTTGGTTAATTGCTTAACAAGATCACTCAATGAACATGTATCCTGACTTTTCAACTCCTGTAGTTTATATGAAGTTTTCTGAATTTTATTTTTGTTTCTCATTCACATAGTTTTTCCATTTTTTAATCCAAAATTGTGTTTTGTGCTTCTTATACTAATTTATATACGATTTTATAAAACATTTTTCTGTTTTATTTTAAAGAATATTTTCTGATATTGTTTCTTTTTGTATTTCCATATCTCATGTATTTCGTTAATTTTTATATCTATTGTGAAATCTAAATTAAGATTTTTAATTTTTAATGCTTTCACTGATTAAAACCCCTTTACTATTTTCTATACTAAGTTAATTCATATTCTAAATAAATTCAATATGTATATATGTATATATAGCAACTAAACTTAATTATTCATTTCAGACTTGATATATAAAAGTATAGGTGTAATATATACTGCCCAGAAAAGGCAATAGAAGTAGAATTCTAACTATATTATTACTGAGGGAACGATATATTAACTAGAGGGAAGGGGAGACTTTATAAGATCGCCCCTTGCATTTTCCCTGTGATTTTTAATAAAAATGGAGCAATCTAAGCTTCCGTGACTTTTCGAAAATACAGTTATACAAATAACTTGATACACTCTAAAAAGGCACGCTTTAGTAAAAATGAGCAAAGCATACGTTTTACAGAACAAATGCAATATCTTTCTTAAAATTAACGAATCTCTCAATCCGGTACTGTTAATTTCATGTAATAATTCACAAAGTACATCTAAAAATCTATTTTCCCGAGGAAAATGTAAAAATATATAAAAGTACATCACATCTATTTTAATAAAAAAGTATATTTGGAAAATTGTTTCAATGGAATAAGTTAGAACACATCTTTGTTGAAATACTAAATAAATTTATTATACTCACCTGGAGAAGAATTTAGAAAATCGAGTTTAACGTTTCACTATTATGAAAAATAAATATTATAGATTAGGCGAGGCGTAATGAGTCCTCATCAATGAGTTTTGTCTCACTGAGGCACACTTGACAATAGAGTAAATATTTACTACTCTACTATTTTAAAACGGTAATTCTACCATAGAGATATGGTTCTACTATGCATTAAATGTCGTATAAAATGTTACAAGTAAAAGGTTGTTGGGTATATTAGAATAGTTTTAATCGTATTATATAATATATAATCCATTGATTGAGAATATCCGATCGAGTTAATCAGGCATTCTATTACTATTAATTACAGTAATAAATTTTATACCTCTAAAATCAAAAGTCATAGTTGTTTTGTCCATATTGTTTGCGCCAATTTTATAGCTATGCCAAAAGACAATTATTATCTAATAATTTGCGGGAAGGAATAAGTAAATACACGCTTTACTTATTTTCATTGTTTTTGTATTCCTTTTTATATATTTTTATTTATAAAAAGTATAATTTTTATCTTATATAAATGTTTATGTTTCTATATAAGCAATATATATTTTCAACTGATGAAATGATTATTCCCCTTTCGCACACACATTGTACTTGCATATTACAGGCTAATATATTATTTTCAGTTTTATAAATTATATTAAACATGACTTTACTTAATGTAAATATTGGAGTTTTAGGACATGTTGACAGCGGAAAAACAAGTTTAGCAAAGGCTTTAAGTACTGTTGCAAGTACAGCATCATTCGATAAGAATCCACAAAGTAAAGAGAGGGGAATCACACTTGATTTGGGCTTTTCTTCTTTTTACATTGAACCTATTCCCTCTCAGTTTCAGAATATTAAAATGGAATATACAAAAATGCAGTACACATTAGTAGATTGCCCTGGCCATGCATCACTGATAAGGACAATCATTGGAGGTTGGTATTATTGATTGCTTAATATTTTTATTTTAACTAAAATTAAAAAATATAATATTTTTCTTAATTTCATATATACTGTATTAGTATAGTGTATAGTGTATGAACTATGGGTAATCTCCAAGTCTCCCACATTAAATTATTTTTGCTTTTTACTTTTTTTAATAAAAAAAACAACTATCCATAAGTGTTTGTAAGTGTTACAACAAGAAACATTATACATGAATCACAAGTAACACACAGAGTAACATTATACATAAATCACAAGTAACAAATAACAAATCAGGAGCCTGTTTCACGTCAGAAATACTTATCATAAGTATTTTTTACACTTATACACTTATCTTATAATCTTATACCTATATCCTGTTTCACGTTGACAGGCAATATTTTAATAAAATATTGCCTGCTGACTTATACACTTTTGTCTCCCGTAAGATTCTTATGGCAGACATAAATACATAAGTTTTTTTTACATAGGACATGATATGCATATCAATTATTATTATATATGTATAAATTAATTTCATAATATTATATTAATAAAATGTAGTCTATATTATGTTAATAACAAATATATTTTCAACATGTTAAAAATAAAAGTATGCATTATAATTGAAAAGTATAATACCTTATTGAAACATAATAATTATTTTATAATATTTTATATGAAAATATACAAGTAGTTACTAGGTAATCAAAATTATTTTATGCATGATAGTAGGTATGTCAGTTAGATTAATAAATGGTTTTATTTGTCCAATTTTAATGTTTTTAGATATAATAATCACATTTAGCTTCTTGTGCTTCTATCTTTCTTTTTAAAAATTGCATCTTTAAAAAGCAAAGCTCATCCAAATTTTTATTTTTATTTTCGAGTAAATTTGAAAGTAAAACTTTGGGAGATTTAGTTACTGAACTTACTGAACTTTGCAATAGGACACAATCATTTAAAGAGTTAAATTTTTTAACGTTGTCTTTTAGGCATGGAGAAGATTCATACACTTAGAGAGAGTTTGGTGAACACTTGTCAGCAAAAAAATTAGTGTTCTCTTTATTCAGTGATTCATAAGGAGTATCACTGACCTCCAAGTTGAGCAAGTCCAAGGGAGGCATATTCACAGAGGCTGAGGAAATACTATTGATCACTTTGATATATTGCCGATTGTCACGTCCCAGCATTTCTTATTTCTGGCCTTTCTTGAAACGGTCCACGTCCAGTTTTGCCAATGTGCGTCTGCTTGGTCTTGATGTAGGTAGCCAGTCATCCAACAATATTTTCCCACTTCTTAAGCTTGTTGATGGTGAACTCCAGTCTGTCTTGGGCCTGTGTGTGAGCTCCATGAAACTCAACAATAATAGCATCCCATGCTGCTGCCTTTTCTTCCTTTATTACTTTTGCAGAAAAGCATCCAAAAATAACTGCATATCTTTCTTTAATTAGGTCTAATAATAAAAGCACCAGTGTTTCCGTAAAACCACTAACAACCATGTTGCTCTGCTGATAATATTGCAAATGACTATTCTAACACTTAGTGTGTGTTTTATAATGTCACAACTCCGAATCGTTAATAGTTTCCAGCAAAACAATCAATTGCAGCATGGATTTCATTGGCTAGTCAGTGAATCAGCGCTGACTGAAACATTGATTATAAATTAACTATCTACCTATCTATGGAATCCATGCTATGTATAAGCAGGGACATCTATTATAAGTTATCTACCTACTACCTACTACCTGCTACCTACTTACCTTACCTACCTTCCTATTAGTTTTTTATTGTCGGTATAACATTTGTGTAGCACCTGCTAGTACATATTGTCAACACCTACTTTACTAAATAGTACAATTTACAGAATTATGGAACGATTTGAAAGATATAATAGATATGACGAATATTTAAATTATTTAAATGAAAATAACAATATTGTGATGGTGATAAATGAAACTGATCCTTTTGTTACCATGTCAGCTAATTGTTTCTTCGAGGAATTTTGTTTAACTAAAGAACAGTCAACACAAGTAATTA
>JAYRBW010044594.1:0-11493 GCA_036023295.1 Invenusta paracnida
GATTTTCTCCTAACATAACGAAAAATAAATCACTGGGTATTAAACAATAATCCACTGTTAGTGGGTGAATAAATTGTTTGTTCCAATTGTTAGTCATTGTGATAGATAAAGTGTTATCATAATCATACCACAGTTAAGTGGTGTATATTATGCACCAACACTTTTCGAGTAGTATTCACAATGCAATATATACATGAATCTTATATACAGCATTTAGCTAATTAAAGATAGAATGATTGAGTGTATTTAGCGTTAGAATAAAATTCAATTTACCGAAAAAGCAACATAACATGGAATCGAGATTTTATCTTGTATATTCTCAAGCTATATAGGTAGTTAATGTAAATTATTAGGTGCAATATATTACGTAACCTTACTAGTCTCCCCAAAGCTGTGTTATATTAGTTCATCTGCGTAAATCTTACGTCAATACCTACATATTATTTTAATATTTCAATACTTATTATTAAACTGTGGATATAATACGCTTGCACCACTCATAATTTCAGTTTGAGATTTGCTCTCGCAGAAATCTTCTTAGTGTATGACCTTATATTGTTCTAATGGTTCATATATTGATAATAATAAATATTTAACTATATTGATATTTACGTTACCATAGATACGTGTTTAACTTTATAAACACAGATTGGCTATCTTAAAAATGGCATAACAATTTAAAGAAGTAAGATTGTGGTAAAAAAACACCTTTCTAGATTTTTAATTTCCACGATAAAAAGAATAGAAAAACTACTACATCAGATATCTTTTAAATATAGTGTTTCCTATATAATAATATGTAAATGGGTTAGAGTATACTTAATATTTTAATGATATATGCTAACACAATCGCAAAATGCATAATGTTTTAAATGGAAATATTTTAAATTTTAAATTTTATTAAATTTTATTTCGTTCTATGCATATTTTGATTAACTTCTATGACTGTTACATACTATAGTTAGTTATCATCGTATAGATAATTAAAACACAATAATAAATCATCATTTATAAAATAAAAAGTTTATCAGCTAGGCATTTAAAATCTTGACATATAACCTAATCTATACTCTATTATTTTTATTATCAACAGTCTGCATGTGCAACAAGTGTTTCACCTTTATAAGTGATCCACAAACATGGACGAATGCTGAAAATCACTGCACAAGGCAAAGTGGACACCTCGTCTCCATCAATAGCTATAATGAATATGTAAGTCAAAATTAGAAATATCACATTATGCATTATGCTTAAAATAGATGAGTTAAATTATTAAATGATATAAAATATATGCCTTTGAGTAGTTCTGTATGCATAGGTATGTAGAATTATAAAACTGAAAGTTCATTTCAGCAGCGTATACATTGAAGAAATAATGTCAATGTATTTCTATAGATCGCCCGTCTGCCTTTATGAAGGAAACCAAATGATCTGTATCACGGAAGGCGTACGGCCACCCTGAAGGCAGCACGATATATATATAGTGCAGATTACACATTAAAATCGATGAAATATTAAACAAAATGGAAGTTATCCGCGTGATGTATTAAATACGACGCTATTAGACTATAAAGTTATAGAAATAAGATTATCCAATTTTAAAAGTTTTACTAATTCTCTAAAATAATCAATAAATTAAAAAAGGCACAGAAGGCTGTCATAATTACATATGTAAGAATTGGCGGTAACATTTTCTGGAAATTTTTCTCAGATTTTATATTTTACAATTTTAGGTTTTCCTGCAGTACAAAGCACGTAAATTAATCTACTTGGATAATATCTGGGTTGGCTTGAAAGTAACTGATAATGATGCCTCCGAAGTGGAATGGACAGATGGTCTTGTGTATGAAGATATGTAAGTTAGATGTCTTTGTCGTGAAAATGTTGATAAAATTGACACTGTACACAGCAGCTTAAGACGGTTCAAATCTTAGAATGTAAACCAAGCCAATAAACCAAAGCCAATTAAAAATTGAAATGTCTTATTAATTTCTTTAATTTTCACGCATTAACATGGAAATCCCACCGACAGAAAAGACTTGTTAGACAAAGTTATATGTACATAAACCTTAGTTCACTAGAAAAGGAATTAATGCTTGATTATTGTCCTTAATTAACAGAGTTTCTTCATGGATAGTTCAAAATCAGAAGTAGCCTTATGTGAAATGGACAAATCATTGATAGATGTACATTACATAGATGTATATTGCAATAACATAATTAAGTTTGATAAATTATTGAATGTTCTCTATTTATTTGTATAATTAATTGATTTATACTTGCATGTATGTTATTCCAGTTACATTTTTATCTGCTTAAAATGTTGACAATGTTAAACGTCGAACTTACGTGTTTGTATTAACTACATTAGGTACTATACTACATTAGGTACTATACTACTTATACTACTACTTCATATATATAGCAGAAAGACGTGAGTATCCCTGGGCAGTATAGCGTAAATAAAAAAATAAAAACTGAAGCTGCTGAATAAATTATTTAAATTTGAAAAACTTAAATTTTCATGGTTAGACAGCTTCGTTGAGAGTCCCGCTAACAAAACTAATAGAAGATGGTATAAATAAGTTGTTTAGATTAGTGATTACATCACTAGATCACAACTGAATAGAGATTCCAAAATTTAAAAAGCTATGTATTATTTAAATGAGTGTAATTTTTTTATACTTTTATATATTTTTAATATTTAAAATAACCTCCATTTGGTTTTAAAAAGTTGTTTCATACCATTCGAGAGAAAAGTATCTGAATGTTTCACATTTTCAAATGAAAATCCGTAGCAAGCACTTGTTATATTTAGACCAGTTGATTGGAGTAGTTTCCTTTTTAATTATGCGGAAAATGCTCTTTAAAAGTCGTCTGCATTCTATTTTAGAGCCACTTATGTAAATTTACACGAAACCTCCGAAAATAACGTTTCGGATGGAGATTGTAGAGCGCTGAATATATTTGGACGACTTGAGCGAAAGAAGTGTAGCGATTCACTCCCCTATATCTGCGTGTTTAAAGAATACGATAAGAGGAAGACAAACACTTGTTTCGGTAATAATAACGATTATTTATGTTTAATTGTATATATTTATACGTAACTGATACTATAAAGGGATAATTAACAAGGAATAATGATAATCTTTCTAATATCTATATGTAGATAGTTTTAGCCTCGCATTAAGAAAATTATGTACTATTTTAATTGATATATTCTGAACTAGGCATTTCTGTTTTTTAGCCGTCTTGTCATTTTTGCCTTAAAATAATATAATGTATTAATTTTAATATCCAGAGCTATTCACTTTAACTATTGAAAATTAAATTTTGGCTGCTGCTCGACTATACTGTTTAATAATTTTGTTTAGCTAATCCTACAATATTGATTCTAATTTAATAACTTTATTTAAATGATTCAAATTCATATTCCTGTAGTATTCTTATTTTAGTACAAAATGGATATGTTATCTTTTGTTATACAAGGCTATACCGAATTTCCTATTTTAACTAACTTTAGATACTTTAAGTTACCTCGGTGACAAAGTCTACCAAACTGTACTCACTCCAAAAATCTGGCCAAAAGCGGAACAGTTGTGTAACGGTGGTGGTGGACATTTGCTTTCCATTATAAGTTCTGATGAGCACGTAAGTCCATCCTAACAGGACAATTCTAATTATATTTCCGTTTCTTAATGCCTACATATACCTAATATGTAATTAATAATTGTATCAGTATACTTGTATAATGCTCTGTTTAGTGAATTAATAGTTTATTCTATTCAGAGCATCAGAATACATATGTTTGCTTTTATACGTTGAGGTTGTTTGGCCATACCCAATTTGAAATATAGGATAAGAAGAAAAAAAGACTTTTGTTGGGTATATAATATTTTTCGCATGATGTTTCGTAATCTGTGTCAACTGCAGAATAAAACACAGTACAAGTACACATAGTATAAATAAATGTAAGCAAAGTGCTTTGCCCAGCAAAAGTCTTCTTTTCTTCCTTTTCTATGTTTGCTTTTATTTGAACAAATGTCCACATATATTTATATTTTAGTTCATTTAAATGCAATGTAAATTTAAAACATTTTAAACAGTTACTTAGAAACTTTAATTTGCATATTGTTTTCAATTCACTGTTGCAATTTTTTTTAAATTTTAGTCTATGTATATATACATTTTATAATATACATAATTATTAAGATTCTTGGCAAATCGAAGTATGCGTCTATTTATTTAGTAAAATATAGATTTATATGTAACGCACACATGCTCATACATGTAACATATAATAGAAGAGATATAGTACAATAATTCTTTAATACTCAATGTTATATGCACATGTACAATTGAGAAAACACGCTTGTATAACTCGACTACTAAATTAAACAAATTTGTCCATAATTAGAAAACAAGGATAATCTGAACTATTTATTTATAATTGTAATTTATTATTTATTACATATATTCTACTTTCACATTCTTTCCTGACCAATCTTTTGAATCAGAAATTTATTTCCAGTTCTGTATTACAATTCAAGTCAAAAAGTTTAAACAGTACTTGGATTGGCCTGAACGACAGAAAAAGAGCCACTGATTTCATTTGGATCGATGGCTATCCTGTTAGCTATATGTGAGTCTTTTTGGATTGTGCTACCATTTTTACTTATTTCCTGATTATTATAAAGAAATATGGTGCTCTATGCGTTGCGACTTTTCAGAAAATGTTATTTATAGTCATGTATACCTGACGCAAAAATATTTAGTAAAGATTCTTATGTATTGGTACAAATTACATCTATATTGTACCTACCTAGATTTTTATTATTAGTGCACATTAATATTATTAATACATTTTCATAATAGTATATTTAGTATCCATATTTTGTCTGTTTCAATATACAGTACGTGTCAAATGGAATGGTAAAATTAGTTTTGATAAGACACGGAAAATAGATAAATGTAGATTTGACTACAACTGCAACTATATTTGCAAGAATAAAGATGTATTTTTATCTGTAAGATGTATGATTTTCTTATTATTTCGCCATTTTTTTGGGGGTGCATTGTGCACATGTTTTAAATATAATTGATTATAGCGCTCATAAAAATTTAAATGAAAAGGAATGTTACCATAAGATAAATATGTGTGATAGCGAACTTGATATCATATAATATAATCATAGATATTGTATACTCTTACTACACTACTACTACTCTATACTATTAATATACAATATCTATGAATATAATTTAATATAATATAATAATCATAATTTGCTTAAAGTGTTCTCTAGTTAGCATCACGAAATTACATTTATTTGATCTGAATCTAGAATATAATGTATGAAATAATTTTTTAAAAATGTATGCTTTTTAAATTATTTAATTGTTTTTAAATTTACTAAATCGAAATTAGTACACAAGTTTCTTTGTTTATGTATAATATAAAATTCAGTGGTTTTATTACAACTTATGTATATGCACATAAATTAGTAACATTACTCGATGAGCTACACAATACTGTTTCAACCTTGTAAGTTAGGTCCATCGTAATGGTGTTCAAAAAAATAATTGTATACCACTAATTGATTACAATAAATTTTAATAATCTAAGTTTTCTGTCTATTAAGTGCCTAATCGCTATGTCGATTTAAATGTTGATCAGTTAGATTGTGATAAAGTCTTTCTTTGTCTTGCAGACCGCCTGATTTTAAAAAGGACAAATATTCTCATGATGTACACTGTGTTTCGTTGAGCATGCATTTATTTCGGATAGAGAAGTGTAATAAAAAGTTTCCATTCATCTGCGTCAAAAAGACTGATCAACTTTTGGATAAATCAATAAGTAAATAAAGTTGAATATATATTGAAGTGAATTTTAGCCTAGTGTTGTTAAATGATTTATTTAGTTTAAACTAAAAATATATAATAATTCGAGTGTTTCAAATAGAATTAACTAATAGGTATATATTGCTGGACCATGTTCAAGTGCAACTGCCGAAATTATATACAGACTAATATATGTTTTTATCCTTTTTATTATTTCCAGTATTAAAAAAAGGATAAATGTATTATTTAAATTTAAAAAATGCGGGCGTAAAATAAATCTATTCTATAAGTTTGTTCTCAACCTTATAAAAACATAAAAGTTAAACATATCTTTTAAGTACTACATTTATTTAAAATATACATAATAGATAATGAAATATAGCACGTATTTAATCTACCAAGTATGTATATCTAAACTTTTTCATTATTTCTTTTAAAGGACTTTAAAATTATTGTAAAGTACCTAATCAAGTAAATCTAATTCATGCAAAGTACCTATATTAAATTTAAAATAATTTTCATAGTTAAGAAAATGCAAAATATGTCAGAAATATATTTATAATACAATTAAAATATTTTCCAAAGAATAATGCAAAAATACAAGAAAATTTTAAAGAATTCAAGAAATGAAATTTGCTTCAAAGAAATGAATGTTCTGAAATACTGGTTACTTTAAACAATTATATTTTATGTTTCTGTATTATAAATGTAATAAAACATTTATATTATAAATGTGTATGAGTTACATAACACACGGTTACGTCAAATTCTATTGTTTTGATCTTCATAAGGATAAAATAAATGTTTTAGAAATTCTTAAATAAGTTTATTTTAATTGTCTTTTTATATAATTAATTGATTTACTTCTTTGATATTAATTTCTGGGCTAATAAACGTTTTTATTATCATATACAATGTATTTATGTATCATGTAGACGTAGACATATATTTCATAGTCTAGGAACATGTTTAGTATGTTTATTTTGTATAGTCGACCTAAAATAGGTTTACTAACTCTTTTCAGTGGAAGTGTGCCAATGTAATCGATGTTACTATTTTATCGATACACTGAACACGTATCATGATTCCTTCGAGATGTGCACTCGGTTTAACGGAGGACTGGTTCGTGTTGAACATGAGCATGAATATGTAAGTTATTCGTTTTACTGTAATTACTGATTCTGTTGTACAGGGTGCGTGTCAAAAGTAATGCCGAATTTGGTATTTTATAAAGTGTTTTAATATAAAAAAATAGTTACAAACGTTAATTTAGCAAAATTACAAAACAACATGTACATAACGTTTTAATGTCGCCTATGCTGTAATTGTTCTCCACCTTGCTCAACCAACTCCTGCATTCGAAGTGTCACACACTGGCACACCTTCGGAAGTAACCCATCTCATTCAAACCCTTCCATTATTGAAGTAATTATTTTCCTTAGTTCACATCTCATTCAAACACTTCCATTATTGAAGTAATTATTTCCCTTAGTTCCTGCAGATTCTGTGGTTTAGGACTTATGAAGCAAAGGGATTTTAGATGGCCCCATAACCAAAAATCAGAAGAACGAGAAGGCCAATGTACAGGTCCACCCCGACCAATCCAACTTTCAGGAACTTTGTTTAGTATGGTACGTACATTTCTGACTAAATGTGATGCAGCAACACCCTGTTGGAGTCATGATATTTGTTTGAATTTTATCTGTGGCAAAATTTGATCTCGTAGCATCGCACAGTATTTATCCTTTGATAACATAAGGGCCAATGAGACCCGCAGCAGAGACTCCATCCCAAATATGCAGTGAACAGCGATCTGTGGCGTTGGTAGTGTTTGACAATAAAACACTAATAAAACACAAAAAATTGGCATTACTTTTGACACGCATCCTGTATATATACATATATATTATATTCATATTATACCACAAGTATCGAATATATAGGGTACTTCATATATTTAAGTACATGTTCTGGATAAAGTACATTTATGACCATAACTAAAAACCTTTGCGATTATCTACTAAAATGGCCTTAATATAAAGGTTCGCCATCAGCTCACAAATATATTCTTATACTTTTCAACAACTAGTTATTTATATTGACTTTAGTTTCAGCCAAGATAAAATATTTAACCAATCGATATCTGAACTGATTAAAAACATTTATACTGAGTTTATTACTATTATAGAGTTTTATACTGGGAATATTTAATTATTAAATAATGCAATTTTACTCAATTCGAGCACATATTTTACTCAAAACGTCATAACAGTAAATTTTTCTGAAGATTGTAGCTGTCCATAAACAAGATATACAATGAGTCATAGGTGACTTTATGTGCATTTTCTTTTATTACTAATTAATGGAGAATAACTGTTTGTATTTTTCTACCGAATCTGACCGTATCTTGATCTGGAATGTAGTTCCTTGTCTATAATACGTATGTATCTATTTGAAATATACATAAATATTTTTAAACATAAATCCTATATTTTTGTTTTCGATTATTTATTTATTTATTATGAATTATTCACTATATTTATACATGCTTACAAATCAATAAAAAATGTACCTTATTGAATGACAAGATATATATAACAAATATTACAAGTATATTTTTAATATTACAGTGACACATTACGTATCATCTGAGATGTAGGAAACAATGAGGTATATTTACTACAAAAATATGAAGAAATATGAATTATATAAAGACAGTATAATAAGAAGTGAATAAAAACATTAAAAATGAGGAAATTATTGATAGGTATTAATATGATACTAAACCAATCATTAAAATCTATTTAAATTTATATATACAGTTATTTTTAATAATACAGTCTAATATTAATCTTCTACTACTATGTACAATAGTAGTAAGAAATGTAAATATAAAACATACATAATAAACTAATAATAATAGGCATGACATATACGCATATCTTCTTAAACTCTTTCTTCAAAATTTTAATTATAGAAATATTTACAAAATCAAGCAAAAAGACTTTTTCACATGAAGCGTGTATGGATTGACTATGGAGGTAAATATCGGTAAGCTAATAAGTATGATATAATCTAATGTACTCTATGAAATAGGTTATATTTTTAATGCATTATAATCACTGAAATAATGGTATATTGTGGATAGCTTTATATTGTAATAGCTACTTGCAGCTATCTCTAGTAACAATTTTAGACTTTTCTTTTAGCCAAAAAACCCAGAAATGTGTTGATGACGTTTGTCACTTCATTATCGAGCGTCGTCTGCTTCATGTGGATGCAAAAAACACGTCTCATGATGAGAAGGACAAATACCCCGCAATCTGTTCTCCTCATGGAGATAGGAATACATTGATTCGATGTTTTGGTAGGTGCCTAATACGCACTTCTATCTCTGTGTATAACATATTTTTATGTCTATTTTGCGCAAATGTGCTCTGTTTGTGCCTTAAACATCTTATTATATATATATATATATCAGTTAAACCAAAATCTGTGTAAATTACGTATATTACGTCGCTTATACATACGTATATCCAATTACGTCATTTTCTCTAGGGAATGCTCTGGTACTTTTGATTTTAATCATGTAATTAATTATTGGCATTATACGCCAAATGATAAATTGGTCTTATCTTAATTTTAGATTGGCGTATACATATATATTGAAATAGTTTGGGTTAGTAAAAATTAGCGAAAAATTCCATAATTTCATTTATCAATTAAATGACACTATCTTTCTTTTAATTAAACTTACCTGATTTAAGACATACAAAAAATAAAAATTAATTGCTTCAAATTGAAGAATATTGTATACGTAATAAATATTATTTTTTAATGTTGACTATTTTACCTGATTCGCTTTAACTGGAACTTACGTAGTCCAATCGTAGTAATTTCCGTCCAATTTTTCCTTTGTGACCGAAGGCGAAACTCATAACAAATTAAATATCAGTATCCCAATTGATATTAACTTATACTTATATATCCAATCACTATAGAAAAAACCTATGTTTTATAGTCTATATACATAACGATTTTAATCAATTAAATTGAGCAAATTTCTATTTTTTAGTTGTGTGGAATTCACGTAAACCAATTAACCAATTAAATCACGCAAACAAAAACGAAACGCGTTAGAGGCGCGTTGTTTAGTTGCTAAACCGATACTTAATGTCTACAAATAGTGAACTAAACGCATATTCGACTTAATTTAATGCTTAATCGCAAGACGAACTTATGAGTGTGTATATCTGATTTAAATGTCGTTTATCTCTTGTCCATCGTTGCAGATTGTCCGCAATTCTGTCACCGTAATGCAAAATGTTCGGACAAGAGAGTTTGCGTATGTAACAAACCGTACCAAGGCAATGGAACGCATTGTTATGACTGTCAGAAATGTGGCTATCATGCACGATGTCTCCCTGATCAGGAGAAATGCGAATGTGAAAAGGGATTTGAAGGAAATCCGTACAATGAATGCAAAAGGAAAAGTGCGGCTTCATTTTTTCTATTTGATGTATATTAAATATTTTTTTACTAAAATTCGATAGCATATTTATCGCAAAATATTTCACAGGTTACTTAAACACCGAAGTTCAAATATGAATATCAAAAAGATAAAACAATTTAATGTTATCATAATTTTTGGTTTAACAAAATTGTAATTAAATACAGTCTCAATTGTCTAGTTTCATATTCAATGATAGCTACTCGAGAGCCCTTTACACCTAAAACTTCTAATTGTATTGCGTATGCTTGTCTTAAAATATGATTGATAGTACATCAAACATAACATACATAAATGAAGTGCATTAAAATGACTTATATATAACATTTAGATGAGAGAAAAACGTAATTTTAATATATAGCATTGTGATCCAGTATTTATTTATAACTATGATTTAAATGATATTCTGAAATTAGACTATTCCAGTTTTACAATAAGTCACATATTTCAATCTAGCTGCAAAATAATTTAATAACTGCCTTTTTTATAGCGAAACAGCTGTGACTAAATTATGACTTTATATTAATTATGTCTAGAAAGTAGTACATAATTCATTGTTGAATATTATTGTTAATAATACATAGTATAACGCAATATAATACGCATACAATTACTTACCTATTAGGTATGTTTTATATAAGTTTATTGATTCATAAATTAGCATTATATATGGGTGTGTGTGTGCTTGTTAGCTGTCTTTGACTGTATTATTTTAGCACATATGAATTTTTCTATTAGACTAAATTTTGTATAATTCAGAGCCTACTACACTCGAGCATGTCGGAAAGGCGTTAGATACTTAAATTTTGGTTCCAGTTATTAAAATGGAGCATCAAAACGAAAGATATATTTAAAAATAAATTGATACAGACTAAATTTTTATATGAATTGAAAAATACCTTACAAAGAAAGTAAAACTCTTTTTAATAAGTCTTTAAAACTGAAACTAACGATTTTATTGATATATAAATTCAAATTTATTTTCACACTTCGATTTGGACACTGGCAAAGACATGTTAGGAATTAGATACGTGACCTACTTAATTTTTATGGTAACGTCAAACGCATAGAGTAATTAAACATAGAGTTTTGACTCTTATTGATTTCATATGCATCGTGTTGTACATTTTTGTCGATAGAAA